>JBBPML010000050.1:101498-122480 GCA_038090275.1 Austroboletus novae-zelandiae | reverse complement strand
GTTGTTCGAGAGTTTGAATCAACTTGAAGGAAGAAAATAAAAGAAATAGGAAAATAAAAAGGAACGTAAAATGCGTTCGTAACAAACGAGGCGTTTGAGGTTCCTGGCCTCGAGTCAGACTTGGTCGCCCTTGACGAAGAGGGAGAAGGATTTCTTGGAGCGGGCAGCCATGGTTTGCCTGGCGAGCTCATGGGCGGCAAGGGCCTCATTGCGGGCAGCTGTGAGGGAGTGGAGGCATTCTTCGAGGGCAAGGATCTTTGATTGGGTGAAGATCTCTGGGAGTGCTTGGGAACCGGTTCGTATCCCATCATGAGATAGAACGGAGATTGCCTGGTGACAGAGTGAGGGCGGTGGTTATGGGCGAATTCGGTGTGAGGAATTAAGTCAGACCAGGATGACGGGTTGCTTCCGCAAAAGATGTGGAGATAGGTTTCAATCTCTTGGTTGACTCATTCAGTTTCACCATCCATTTGGGGATGGTAGGCGGTGGAGAGGGCGAGGGAGTATCCGAGGAGTCGAGAGAGCTCCTTGGCGAAGGCGGAGGCAAACTGTGGTCCGCAATCAGAGATGATTTTGTCGTAGAGGCTGAAGCGGCGAAACACAGTGAGGAAAAAGAGGTTGGCAACTCCTTCGGCAGTGATGGTTTTCCTAGTGGGGCAGAGAATCACCCCCTTCATAAGCCCATGGTCTACTATGACCAGTAAAGTATCACAACCGTCGGAGAGGGGGAGGTCGGTGATGAGGTCGCAGGAGATCTGCTGGAAGGGGCGGGTGCATGTGGATTTGATGGGGAGGAGAGGAGGGGTGGTGGGGTGGGTGTTTGCCTTGTTTTGTTGGCAAACAGCACATCCTTCGATGTATTTCCAGACATATTGGGCAAGGCTGGGCCAGTAGAACTCGGAGGAGACGAGTTGACAGGTTTTGAGGAAGCCAGGATGGCCGGCCATTTCGTGGTCATGGCAACGTTGAAGAACGGCGCAGACGAGGTCGGGATGGTGGGAGAGGGTGTCAGGGCCAGCAAGGGATTTACCGGGGACGTGGGAGAGTTTGAGGTCATAATCCGTGAGGTCTAGGAGCCAGTGGGCCTGGTGACGGTTAAGGTTCTGGGCGGAGTGGAAGTATGTGAGGTTCTTGTGGTCTGTGAAGACCTGGACGGGGTGGGGGGAACCATGGAGATATTGTCTCCAGGATCGGAGGGCGCAGATGATCACAAGGAGTTCGCGATCGTAGATGTCATAATTTCTCTCAGCCGGGCTGAAGGACTGAGAGATATAGGAGCATGGATGCCAATCGCCATTGATATCGGTTTGGAGGAGGATGCCGCCGGATGCATATTTGGAGGCATCGGTGGCGATGGCGAAGGGAGCGGAGATGTCAGGGAGTTGAAGGATGGGTTCCTTCAGGAAGAGGTGTTTCAGCCAGGTGAAGGCTGCGGTGCAAAGGGGGGACCATTCCCAAGGGGTATCCTTCTTGGTTAGGTCGATCAGAGGGCAGGCGATGGAGGAGTAGTCCGGAATGAACCGGCGGTAGAAGTTGGCGAAGCCTAGGAACGATCGAACATCCTTGAGCTTTTCGGGGGTGGGCCAGGATGCGATCCCATCGAGCTTGACAGGGTCCATGGCAAGTTGACCGGGTTTCACAATCATTCCAAGGTAGTCAACTTCGGTCACCCCGAAGCGACACTTCTCGAGTTTGAGGTGCAAGTCGAGTTCTTGCATTCATTGGAGAACGCGTCGGGTACGTTCGACGTGGAGTTCTTCTGTGGGGGAGTAGACGAGGAGGTCGTCCATGTAGACGACAAGCCATCCTTCAGCGATCATGTCTCGAAATGAATCGTTCATGAACTGTTGGAAAGTGGCGGGGGAGTTGGTTAGTCCGAAGAACATAACCGTGGGTTCGAAGAGGCCTTTGTGGGTGATGAAGGCGGCCTTCCATTGATGTCCATCTTTGATTCGGACGTTGTTGTATCCCCATCAGACGTCGAACTTGGTGAAAAGCTTCGCATCTTTAAGCTTGTCGATGAGGTCAGAGATGAGGGGGAGGGGGTAGGCGTCCCAGACGGTGTGTTCGTTCAGGTACCAATAGTCTTGGCAAGGGCGGAGGCTGCCGTCCTTCTTTTTGACGAAGAAGAATGGAGAGGCTTGGGGGGATTTGGAGGGGCGGATTTTCCCAGCGGCGAGGTTTTCTTCAATGAACGCTTCGGTAGCTATTCATTCATCAGGGGACAAGGGGTACACCTTTCCGATTGTGGGGGTGAAGGAGGTGTCAAGGTTGATCTCGTGATTGTAGGGACGAGAGGGGGGAACATGTTCAGTGGCCTCTTTGGAAAAGACTGAGGCGTAGTCGGAGTACTTGGAGGGTAAAACCTGCTTTGGTTTTGTTTTTTCGGCATTGGTGGCGAGTTCTGTGGAGGTGTTGACCTTGCCTATGAGGTTGGCCGGTCCGGAGATGACAAAGTGAGAGTCACCATGAAAGACTCTATTTACAGTGGCATAGGGGATGGGGACAGAGCTGAACTCCTCGATGGACTCGTCCTTGAGGAAGCTGGGGAGGTGACAGTGGTTGGGAGCAACGTTGACATGTCGGATTTCGGGGGAGTCAAGACCCTTGGGGACACGTTTTTACGGTTGACATCGGACATCCGCAAAGCTCTCCAATCGTCTGACTCAAATCAGCACGACCACGTTTGTCACTTGAATTGCTTATAGAGGTCTGTGAGGACAAGCATTTCGATGGAACCAAACCTCGGCTACTCACTTTGCTCAGAAACGGATGGGTCAGGGACATGACCAAGAGAATTCGAGGCTTGATTATATTCTAGAGAATCCTGATAAAGGGATGCACAGGGAGCGAGGTCACCAAGTTCGATGAGAATCGGACGGAGTTCTCTAAGAACTATGATGCCGTGTGGGAATCGCTTGAGAACCGCCAGGAGAGAATGACATGTCTCTGAACAATTGTCAGTGACTAATGGATGTCCAAAAGAAAGTGATGTCGTCTTACCGTTCTGAGGTCGCGCATCTCCCTAGCAAGAGTCGCTCGATCCAACAGGGCATCCAGATTTTCAGGGTCGAGGCCATACTGTTTTGCGTAACAACACAACGCCTGTTGGTTGAACCGCATCTCTCTGGCAAGATTATCATTAACAAAAGTGGATTCCGTGGAGCTCGAACATAATATCTGGATTGTCGTGCCAAGCGTTCCCACTCCCCCGAATCATATCAAAGATGAGCCGCCATAATGCGCAGTTGGGGAGCCTTTTTCTTTCTTGACTTCATAACACTGGGAGGACGGTCTGAGTGGGGATAGCGCGGGCACCGATACGAATGACCTCTTGCATGACTCGAATGGCTTCAGTAAGGTTGTTGTCGATGTGCTGCCTTCCTATGAGGACGCGAACCTGATGAGAGAGTACGGGCGCTATTCTCCATTGCTGTATGGTCGTCCATAAGAGAAAATGTGCTTGATGAAATACACACTGACCTTCTTCCTTTCCTTTTGCTAATATCAGAGGCCTCGCGTAAATCATCGTGAAGCATGGATTCCTGGTCTTCGAGACGAATGTCCCATTCCAGTTGTACAATAAGCTGTTCGGATAGGCGCATGTGGCAGATAATAAATCCTACGTACGCCAATAAGACTTGCTGCACGTACTCAAAGTCTGCGTCGAGATTTGCATCTGTGGGAGTGTTCGAATTCTGATTTATCGCATTCTGAATCGATGTCTGAGCTACTTGTTTCGTCGTCTGGAAACTTTCCATCGTAGAATGGCAACTCGGAGTAAGACTTGTCGTACTCGTGCGGCATAATTGGTGCTTGAATGTGGGAATCGGGATGCAAGTAACAGGCCTGGTTTAAACCTACCGCAGCCATGAACAA
This sequence comes from Austroboletus novae-zelandiae, assembly GCA_038090275.1. Taxonomy (NCBI): domain Eukaryota; kingdom Fungi; phylum Basidiomycota; class Agaricomycetes; order Boletales; family Boletaceae; genus Austroboletus; species Austroboletus novae-zelandiae. The sequence continues at coordinate 118,601 of JBBPML010000050.1, read as the reverse complement.
TCAAATCTCCCCATAGCGCCATTTTATGAGTGGAAAAGAAAGACCTGTGTAAGTTGTGCCTCGACCACTTGCCAATAAACCCTTCTCCAAGTTTACTAGTCCGAGGCTCAGTGCCTCTGCCAACAGAGCAAGTCCCGACCGCTCTTTTACGTTTTTTCGCGCCCACGCAAGTTCCAGACCACCCACGACGACGTCCAGCATACCGCCTGCCTTCAACAAAACAGTTTCGTTCTTCCTCGCATCGTCCCGGAGGTGGCCATCCTCTCCGAAAAGCGAGGGCTACATTGCATGGCACATCGCTCCCAATTCGCATTGCAGTGGAGGTCTGAAGAACGCCGTTGACACCGTCAAGGACAGACTGACCCAAAAGCTATGGGTCGGTACTCTCGGTAACAGCACGCCCATCGGCCTTTTCCTCCACGTTGCCTTCCCTTCGTCGGTGTCTCCGTCCGCGAGCCGTTTCTACGCGGCATACTTGCATCCGATCTTGCTATGTAGGATATTTCAGACGGACGGTCACTCGCATCCTCGTACTCGAGGCCTTAAGGGTGTTCAGATCGAGGGGACAGGTATCTGCGCAAACAAGGGGTGGTTGGGTAATTCCAATGGGTCTCGACACTAACTCACTGTAGGGGGAAAAGTAGGTCTAATCTACTCCTGGTCGGACGGACGAACCTGATGTTCATTTTTTGAGACAGCGTTATGCTGGCATGAAGGCGATCGTTGGTCGGGATAAGCTCGATGAAATCCAGGCAAGTGTTGTCATCTCATGTTCATCATGAATTCTCATTCATGATGATTCCAGGGCAAATGTTTCCTCAAAAAGTACCCCAAGTTCCAGGAAAAGGTAATATTTGCGTATCTGGAATTCAGCAGATCTCTTACACGTTAGTGGTTCACAGGTCGTCCTGATCCAAGTGGATTACAAACGACCGAATCGAATGAGCTCGCGGTATTTCGGATGAGGTCGCTCGCATCGATGCTGCGTTTTCTACGCCGACCTATGAGCCCATCGGTTTCCTACATACTAAGAAGTTATATTCGGTCAATGCCAAGAAGGAAGGCATAGGCCTCTTATCGTCGTGCATGGACATGACGAAGTAGTTGCAGTGTTCGCGCTAAGTGGCAGCTGCTGCGCCTGAACGAGCTCGATCATGCGGAGACGATTTCGACGAGCCGGAAGGGTACGGACGCAATGTGGAAGCTGGATCCCAAGGACGTTGAATGAATTTGCGGGTGTATGGTTCAGTGGGTGCGTTCCTTGCACCGAATGAGAACTTTTTTTTGCAGTGTCGGACTAGCCATGTCTATATCTTTATTGTGTTGTGATGATTGAAGTTCAGACAAGTGTAGTGTGTTTTTTGATCATATACTTTGTATGTCCATGTAGCCATTCATGTCAATCAATCTATTTAGTAGATTTGGATTTCCGTAGTTCACCCAAATGATCACGGTGGCTCTGGACATGCACTTCGGGACGGTTATTCTTCTACTCGACATCCAAAACGATCAGTGTACCCAAATTCGTGAGTCGTGCCAACCAATATCACAGGCTGCAAATGCCCGGTCAATTGCGATGCCGGCCGGGCGCACATCTACTCCGCAGGTGGCACTTTAAACGAGATTCCACATTCCTGGTGCGCCTCTGCCCTTGCACTCTTGTGCTGTTACTACCCGTCCCCCAGCACTCTCCCCATCTGTCGTACGTTTTCTCGTTGGTCAAGTGAGTTCATATGGATTCAGAAAGTAGGTGCTCGTCGCTTTTTTCGCTGGCATGGAGAGCAGTGGAATGATGTATCCGTCAGATAGTCGGCTGTTTTCTCAGGCGAAATCCCTTGTCGACCGGATTGAGCAAGAGGGCGGGCGTCATGTCGCCGACGAAGCGATCGACCTTGCTCGTAAAGTTCTGGAACTTGGCTCACTCGACCACACCCAGCGAGCTCGCACCATGACACAGCTTTCAATTTGTCTCTCGGATCGATACGAGCAGTTCGGTGATATGAAGGATATTGAAGAGGGGATCCTTCTTGATCGGGCTGCTTTGCAGCTTCGTCCAACGGGGCACCCTGATCGCAATGTATCTTTATCCAATCTTGCGAAAGGTCTTTCTGCTCGGTATGATCAACTTGGGGCAACAAGCGATCTGGATGAAGCTATTTTCCTCGAGCGAGAGTCGCTATTGCTTTGTCCGCCGGGGCACCAGAACCGGTCAAGATCGTTGAATAATCTTGGCACTTATCTCAGCGACCGGTATGAGAAGCTTGGTGCCACGGAGGACTTGGATGCAAGTATTTCCTTTTGCCGGGACTCACTGGCCCTTCATCCACAAGGGCACCCTCTCCGCGCATCTTCCTTGAATAGCCTAACAATTGGTCTACGACACCTGTACAAGAAGCTTGGTGGAATGGATGATTTAGATCAGGCGATTGTACTGGGCCGCGAAGCGCTCGATCTTCGTCCACAAGGGCACCCTCTCCGCTCAAAATCGTTGACTGGCCTAGCAATGGGTCTGAAACACCGGTACGAGAAGCTTGGAAACATAGATGACCTGGACGAGATGATTGTGCTGGAACAAGAAGGACTCGGTCTTCGTCCACAAGGGCACCTTCACCGCTCATTTTCGTTGAGTGACCTAGCGGTTGGTCTGCTACTCCGGTATGAGATGCTCGGTGGAATGGATGATCTGGACAAGATGATCGTGTTGTACCAAGAAGCACTCGATCTTCATCCACAAGGGCACCCTCTCCGCTCATATTCGTTGGATGGACTAGCAATTGGTCTGCAATACCGGTACAAGGAGCTTGGTGGAGTGGAAGATTTGGATCAGGCGATTGTATTGGACCGCGAAGTACTCGATCTTCGTCCACAGGGGCACCCTCTCCGCCCATCTTCGTTGAATAACCTGGCACTTGATCTGCAATATCGGTACGAGAAGCTTGGTGGAATGGGTGATTTGGATCAGGCAATTGTGTTGTACCGCGAAGCCCTCGATCTTCATCCACAAGGGTACCCTCTCCGCTCGTCTTCGTTGAGCAACCTAGCGGTTAGTCTGCGATCCCGGTACAAGGAGCTTGGTGGTATGGATGACTTGGATCAGGCAATGGTGTTGGACCGCGAAGCACTCGAACTTCGTCCACAAGGGCATCCTCACCGTTCAACTTCGTTGAATAACCTAGCAAATGATCTGCAATACCAGTATGAGAAGCTTGGAAATATAGATGATCTGGACAATGTGATTATGTTGCACCGAGAAGCACTCGATCTTCATCCACTAGGCAATCCCTTTCGATCACGGTCCTTGAAAAATCTTGCAAAACAACTTTTCACTCGTTTCATATGCTCCGAACAGCCCTGCGACAATGCAGCATTGTTCGACGTGTATACCAAGCTTGCAGATATCTCCCACACAGTGTCGTCTGCTGATCTGACCGCGACTAAAGATTGGATAAATGCAGCCGAGGGTTTGAAGCATCACACGACAGTCTTCGCATACGAAACTTACTTTCGACTACTCAGCCATCATCTGGCCGCTCTGCCATCACTATCTCGTCATCTGAACATCGTCAAAGAACTTTTATCGTCGCTCGCACAAGATGCCTTTTCCGCTGCTCTTCGGAATCAGTCGCCTACGAAAGCTGTCGAGCTTTTGGAACGGGGTCGGGGTGTATTTCTGAGCCAGCTAGGTCGACTTCGTTCCCCCGTCGATGAGGTTATAGGATCTGGACCAGACGGAAAGATTCTGGGAGCCATGTTCTTGCAGCTTACATCAAACATCCGCGAGGCTCTGCAATCATCCGGCACAAATCAACACGACCGCGTTTGTCACTTGAACGTGGAATTACAGAGGGTCGTATCGGACATTCGCAGATTGCCCGATTTCTCACATTTCCTCCTACCACTGCCATTTCACCACCTCCGAAAAGCCGCCATTCACGGTCCTATTGTCATTGTGAATGCGAGCGCGTATGGCGGCGATGCACTCATCGTCTTCTTTGATCGAGATCCGGTTCACATCTCGTTGGACATATCAAGGGATGAAGTCCGTGCCATGACCTCGGAGCTGCATAGGTTGACGAAACAGACAAAAACCATCGACAGGGGCAAGTATTTTGCAGTTGTCATGCGGGATCTCTGGGAGGAGGTCGTTTCCCCTATCGCTGACGTACTCAAAACGAACCATCCGCGTCACTCACGTATCTGGTGGTGTCCCACCTCTGAATTTTCTCTCATTCCTTTGCACGCTGCGGGCATGTATAGGACAGGACAACCCAAATTTTCTGACTACTACATCTCATCCTACACATCCTCGCTCGCAGCACTCATTCATGCTAGAGAACCTCAGCCGTCGAACTCTCTGGCTGAAGCGAAGCGTTTCGTTGGGATTGGTCAAGCGAAGGCTGCGGGGGAGAGCGAGCTCTATTCGATAGCCGATGAGCTTACTGCGATTGGAGAACGAGTCCAAGGTTGTGCCACGTTCACGCGCATGGAGGGGTCGGCGTCGACCATCGTGGAGGTGGTGGAAGTACTCGAGCAGACCGAATGGGCTCACCTTGCGTGTCACGGTCTACCGAACAAAGAAGAACCTTTCGAGTCTGCCTTTGGTCTTTACGACGGAAAGCTGACGGTGGAACGTCTCCTTCGTTGCGACTTGAAGAAGGCAGAGTTTGCATATTTGTCCGCTTGTCATACGACGGTCGGAGACGAAGACTGTTTGGATGAGATGATCCATCTCGCGTCAGCAATGCAGTTTGCAGGGTTCCGTTCTGTGATTGGGACGATGTGGGCGGTGGACGACGGACAGACTGTGAAGATCACGTCGAAATTTTACGAGAAGATGATAGACGAGTCGGGTCGTCTGGACCATACCCGTGCGGCGTACGCGCTGCACCACACGATGAGGGAGCTGCAGGGACTATCGTTTGATCAACGAATTCTGTACGTGCATTTCGGAGCCTAGAGCCCAGTTCGACTTTGTTCTTTCCTTCTTTCCATCGCCGTTTGTCGTACTATTCCTCTTTGTTGTTTCCTCTTTTCGATTACTCGCGCTTTTTCATAGCCTGGACAACTCCTTGTGCTCTCTTTTGCATGTTATCTATATAGTTTCAGGTAGTGTGTCTTCTGACGCGTTGTTGCTCACGAATTATATCTTGTTTTCGACTGCCTATGCATGTTCGCCAAGAATGAGTGTTTTGTGTTTGCACATCATGAACTATTATGAAGGGACATAGACGTCGTCTAATCCTCCATAGTATGTACACCCGTGTACAATCTTGTAGTGCGACAATAATTAAATTCATGCTGATCAGTGCCTAGTCCGATTTGAGCGGGCCAATCCTGAGAACACAAAGTATTCGCAAGTCATTTCCTGATGGCACACTATTCCGAAATCTCTCACCCTATGAATCTGCAACAATGAGATGCCCGATACTATTTCGACGGGTGCCACTCTGTTCAACCTATGACGAGTTGTACAAACAAGCGTCATCGTCGCGGTTGGGTATGTAACGGGGCTGATCACAACACCGACGGCCACAACACGAATATTTCAGTACCACCCGTGCACTGGCCTCACATCCCCAGCCCCGATGGCACCCTCAACATGCGCCACAACGATGAAGATGTTGCCACTAACTACATGATACACCGCGCCTACTACGAGACGACGACGACGCAATGGCGTGCCCGCCACCTCACCAATGACGAATCGATGACACGGCGGTGGGGTGAAGGCAACGAGGAAGAAGAAGAAGAAGACAGTGCCGGTGAGTTTCTCGTTCGCTCATCTCCGCATTCGAGCACCACCACATACCACTGGATTGATGACGATGACGACGCGGTCGGTCCTGGTCCAAGTCTTGCTCACCTCCCTGTGTTCACTGACACCAGGACTCAGGAGTGCTGCGGGCTCGACGATGGTGACTACGAGAGCATGGGCACATGAAGATCGACATCGGCGACTCGTCGACGACGACACGTGAATGTGCCCACCACATGACAACGACGGTGTCCAGGTGTGCACACCGTGATAAACCGACCCTGTTTGTAGACTTCTGATGCCTTCACGTATGTCGCCCTGCATTCGGCGACATATGGCGACTTGCAGAAGAACGTACAAGGTACTCATCTGTATCAACATTTTCAAAGGATCAATGTAAAGAGACAGCACCAAGGGTCTCATAGGTTGGACCAGCATTAGAATATTAATCTCCAGCTCAAAATATGCGTCCGCGATTTCTCTAAATAACGCGGCGTAATCCACAGTCATATACTGGCATGGCTGTATCTGTAATATGTCACTTTTTTGAGTCTAGCTCCACTCTCTCAGGGGATTATTACAAACCATGCCCTCATCAATATCGCCCATTTTGATCCCGCGCGATTTATTTCCAATGAGTGGTACCCAGGCTGTACGTCTCCTGCCTGACGGATGGCCTCGGCTCCTTCTTCGCCAGGCAACTCATACGCACTGTCATCTTCGCAGACGTCCTAGAACTTCTGAGTTGCTCTGCCTTGAAGCCGCATATACCCTTTCCGAATCGTATCTATTGCTCGCTTGTGTTTGCTCAATGGTATTGTAGAGGTCCTTGGGGACAAGTAATTCGATAAAATCAAACCTCGGCTGCTCATTGGATGGGTCAAGGGCATAACCAAGAGGATTTGAGGCTTAATCGGTTGGGCATCCTGATAAAGGGATGCACAGAGAGTGAGGTCACCAAGTTCGATGAGAATCGGACGGAGTTCTGTAATAACAGTGATGTCGTGTGGGAAACACTTGAGGATCGCCAAGAGAATGACGTGCCTCTGCGAACAAATGTCAGTGACTAATGATTAATGAATGCCGAAAAGAAAGTGAGGTGTCTACTCCGAGGTCGCATCCACATTTTCAGGGTCGAGGCCATACTGTTTTGCGTAACAACACAACGCCTGTTGGTTGAACCGCAAGATTCTCATCAGAAAAAGTGGGTTCCGTAGACCTCGACCATAATACCTGGATTGTCGTGCCAAGCGTTCCCACTCCTCTGAATCGCATCTAAGATGAACCGCCATAATGCGCAGTTGGAGAGCCTTTTGTGGTTCTTTCTTGTCTTCGCAGCACTGCGAGAATGGTACAGGCAGGGATAGTGCGGGCTTCGATATGAATGGCCTCTTGCATGACTCGAATGCCTTCAGTGAGGTTGTCGTCGATGTAAACCTGGTTGCCTTCTCCTATTGAAGAGTACGGGTCCTATTCTCAGTTCGCGCTGCATGGCCGTCCAAATGTACTTCGTGAAGTACCGAAGGCTGACCTTCCTTTCCTTTTGCCGATACTCTGGCAGAGGCCTCGCGCAAATCATCACGAAACGTGGATTCCCGGTCTTCGAGACGAATGTCCCATTCCGTACTGGAGATATCGTCTGCTGTTCGAATAGGCGCCTGTGGCAGACAATGAATTCTATGTGCGCCAATAAGACTCGCTGCACGTACTCAAAGTCAGCGTCGAGATTTGCATCTGTGGGAGTGTTCGGATTCCAGTGATTCATCGCCTTCTGAATCGATGTCCGAGCTGCTTGTTTCGTCGTCTAGAAGCTGTTCATTGCAGCATAGCAACTCGGAGCATTGCAGACTTGCCCACAAATGTCGTACTCGTGCGGCATAATTGGTGCTTGAACGTGAGAGTCGGGACAGCCCTGGTTTGAACCTTGTACGACGTCACGTTATCTTATCACCCACCACCATAAACAATCGAACAAATCTCCCATACACAACGGAGCTCTGGTGACCGACAGCGCCATTTTATGTCTGCAAAAGAAAGACCTGTGTTTTAGCGTTTAAGCGTTACTCACTCTGCTGTGAGGAGGCCGCTCGCTAGCACCTTTCAACCGTCCTCATGACCCTGCATCCGATTTACCAGTGCCAAGTGGGCCTTGTCCCCTTTCCGACCACTCAGATGCAGACTTCTCCCAGGACAAGACAGTTTTGCTACCTGTTCCCTCTGACAACCCGCCATCTTGACAGTGCTGCTCGCAGGGAGGGTGTTAGCATGCCGTTAGTGTCCCTCATGATTAAAACGTGCCCTAGGTGTTCCGCCCCCCGGCGTAACATCTACACACCCCTTGCGCTTAACACTTCCAATCGTCCTCATGACAGTGGGCGACGGTAAAGTACACTCCTGGTCTCCCGATGTGCAAAGTGGGTCGCTGGCCTTGGATTTTCCTCCTCCTTCAAGCTGACGTGAATTTAAAGTCCCCTCGACATGTATGCATGCTATAGCTACTTTGGTCACGATCCTCCGGCTGCTATATCGCTGGCATTTGTCCAGGTTTTGGTGGGAGGACGCATGGGCTGCCTTAGCCCTCTTATTTGACATTTTATGCCTTGTTGCCGTTTGGATGCGAAAAACCCCAATCGGAGGTGAGCCCCAAAGCGCACAACATTCGTGTAACCGGAAAGTTGGCTACTTTTCAGGTATACCCCCACAAAATATCGTGTCCGGTTGGCTCGTTTCAGTGGCCCTCACCTCCGTCGTTTGGTAAGAACTGCATCCACGAGCGTTACATGTACCAATTCAGTACATCATTGAATTTAGGTTCGCCCGTATGAGCATCTTGTGCTCGATTGTTCGGATAGCAAGTCCGACGCCGAGACTACGACGCGTCGCATACTGCATCGGCATCTTATTTTTAGCAATGCAGGCGGGTCTGGTTGCACAGAAAATTTTCATGTGTGTAAAGTTCCATTGCTTTTTCACAGACAAGGTGGCCATCGCGCAGCTAAGTAGTGAGTAGTTTTTCCCACTGTTTACCGCATTCGCACTGACTTGACCGTCTTGAAAAATCCAAAGCCGATATCATCTCAGATATTATTCTCGTCGCGGCGTCGGTGCGGTTTCTCCGAGACATAAAGCTTACCCGGAACCGTCGCATCCTTATCATGTCCGCATTCTCTGCTTCTATACTCATCACTATCGTCACCATCTTCCACTCGATCCTCCTATTTCAAGATGCTACCGACACGACGATCGTCATCAGTCATGCAAAGGTAAAAACATATACCTCGTGCTCCTCTGCTTCTAGGGAATAACACCCCCTATCCTGACACCCATCTCATATGTCTAGGCCGCACTCGCGTTGCTCGTATGTAACGCCCTCGTCATCGTCATGTTCGTCTACCGCCAGTTCCAGAAATCAGGCGTCGACCTCGAGCACTCCACCGACGAAGGGTGCTGCGCCGAACACGGCAGTCGTGCCATAGTGTTCACCAGCATCATCGACTCGCCGAGCAAGTTTAGCTCGCTCGCTTACCCACTCTCGTCTGACGTGCAGGGCAGAGGGGATATCGTCCCCGATTCGCCACGTCAGCTAGTCCAAGATTTGCACACGGTTTGACCTTGCACGTTGAGAGGTTCGGTATGATGATCGTGTATGATACATATGAGGGCGGTCCGCTCGACGAGATGTTGGAGCTGTGTAGAGGCCAGGGGCGGTCTAGCGGGCTCGGTAGATGTGCGAAGGAAGAGCAGCAGCTTTGGCTCTTCCTAGCATAGGCGGCGAGGGCGCCGGTCCCTTCGCTTGACTTCCCCAGTGTTGTTTGAGTATTGCAGACTGAGATATACATGTGCCATCAGAAGAGTAACAGTGTCATGTACGATGCCGAATGTTTTTCCTCGTCATTTTATGCAAGTTGAAATCTGAGACAATCGAGGTTTAGATGCTGTCAAGTATGGCGCCAGCAACTAGCTCACATGTATTGCAGTCGGAGAAATTTCTGATTGGCAGGTTCATGGCATGTTTCCCAAATAGTATATCACAATGATATCGCCGAGTACATGTCAAGCAAACTCGGAACCGAAGAAATAAAAGTGCTATATACATATACATTAGGAACGCCCAAGATCCTAGATTAACCGATCACATCTTGTTGTGACATTGCGCTAAAGTTCTACGGGTTCCATCTTCACCCACAAACCGCCCTATAAACAAAAGAAAGGAGGGTCAGTCATGCACACTCCATGACAGAGCGCGAATACACACCTTGGCATACAAGGTCACATGTTTCCGGGGACAAATCTGCTCGACAGCCTGTCGCCCTTGTCCGCCCGCCCACGTTGTAGGAGGACGACAGGCAGGATCGAGAGACTCGGGAGACAGGGCGAGCGACGAAAAGTGTTGCAACAGACGAATGAGCATGAACGACATCTCGTTGTAGGCAAACTGATAAGCATGCCCATCATGGTGAGATCCAGAAATAGAAAGAGGGCATGTACGGTCGTACCTGTTGCCCCAAACAGATACGTGGACCGGCGTTGAAAGGAAGGAAGATGAACGGATTAGGCGTAAGATACTTGCGCAACCGATCGTCTAGGAACCGATCCGGATCGAATTCAAGTGCATCGGGGCCCCAGAGGTCGGTCCTCCGATGCATTAACAGGACCGAAAAGGCAACACTAGGAGATTGTTGGTTACGAATGGATCGCAATGGGTCGAGTCTCTTACGTGGTTCCGGCAGGGACGAAGAATGGCTTTGCATCGGGATCTGATGATTGCCAGGTGGTGTCCTTGACACATTCCCTGACGAGCGTTACTCGATGAGCGCTTCGATTTCAAGGAAAGACGAAGGAGCGAACAAACTCACCGGATATTAAAAGGACTTGTTGAAATAGGGAGGTTAGACCCATCACAAATGGAAGAGAAAAATGTACATACACGGCAGGGAAGAGTCTCAGAGTTTCTACACCGAGTAAGTCGACACTTCAAGGTTCCAATTATGATACATACCATTCAGTACAGCACGAAGGAACTTCATCTCCCGAATATCATCGTAAGTCGGACGCCGCGTAGGACCAACTTTTTCCATAACTTCTTCTCTCAGACGACGCATGATGTCCGGGTGCATAGCCAAGAGATAGACGGCAAACGTCAAAGTCGCGGCAGTCTGCTGCGCATGAGATCCCGCTGTTTGACAAAGGACTATAACATACGTACCGTATCCCTTCCAGCTAACAAGATATTGAGTGTTTCATCTCTGAGAATATTGATATCTAAATCATCGCGTCATTCAGCTGTGAAAGAAGACAACATTGTTCCGCACCTGTCGTCTGTCGCACCAAGTAGTCTAGCAGGGTTTCACCATCCAAGTCTTTTTCCGCTTCCGGGTTTCCTTGGGTCTGCTTCTGTTTCGCGATCGCGTCCTTCAAAATGGGCTCAAGGAAAGCATTAACGGCCTTCATTGGCTCAGGCGTGGGGTCCCGGAGGATTTCGAAAAGTGGCCATGACGCTCCGACAATGATCCGCATTGAGAGGGCATGTTGAGCCGCATTGAAAGCGGTTGCAAAGTCCAAGGCCTTGTTGTTGGTGCCTTTGGGCCTCGCGCTAGGGTCGAAAACGTTGTAGGGGTATGGAAGTCCACCCTCTAGCGTATCCACGCAATGTCCGAACAAGAATTCAGTGGCAGAGTCAAGCGTGAAACGAGAGACGAGATCCTAGGGCACCGAGTGAGTGAAACACAAAGGACATACTATCAAGGCACGCACTTGAAAATCCACTGCAAGACTAGCACGGAACCTCTCCTTCATGAGCGAAATGGCAGTCTCTGCATGACGATCGAAGATGTCAAAATGGCTTATTTTATCGATGTTGAAAAATGGGCGAGCTATGGAACGATGAAATCTGATAGAGTTATTGGAAAGGGACACCTTGAACAGAAGCCAACTCACTTCCATGTGTCTCCTAAACAGTTCATCAGAGTAAGCACGGTAATCTAATGACTAAAAACTCACCATCAGAGTTAAAGACGCCCGTTCCCAGCACACTAGTAGCAATTTCCTTAAACTTGTCTCCTATGGGAAAGTTTATATCTGAACCCAGAAAACCATGCTTACGCAAAACATACCTTTGACATAGTTATTGAAGTCAGTGGCCAGTATAGTCTGAGAATGAAATATCAAGAAGTCGGCATACACTCCAGAGACCGTTACCCACCTTGATAACGTGAGGTTCAGTTATCATAACGAGATCCGCCCAGAAGAACCGCATGTTGAAGACAGGTCCATACGCTTGTAAGTGCTCCGATATAGTTTCAGCTGATGAGCCCATCAACGCATCAGCGGACATTACGATGAAATTGAATTTCAACGACTGACCCAAGTAGCCCGTTTCCAACCTGCGCACCATGTCGAACAGCAAGTCCACATTTCCGGGCAAGTATCCTCGAATCCGAGGTATCAGCCTTGCACCTAACACCGCAGCTCCTCGGTGCTGTGATACTTCGGTGACAACGATGCGTATGGTCAAAGCGAACAACAGGGTAGTACAAGTGGCCATTGAGCCCCCCATGCCCGAGGACGCCGTCAACCCTGCTAACTTGAACAGCTTCGTAACAAGGAACGATGAACCGAGGAGAGTCGGGATGGCTTGGACCATCCAACGGCCTATATAGCGCATGCCTGGCGTAAGTTGCATCGCGACGTGTTAGGAGGATACACCAGCGGCCTGGTATATAAAGTGTGCGCTGAATCCCCGGGGAGCGAACAGAACATCGAACAACCGAAATTGCTATGAGTACCAATTACAGTTACACACAAATGCCATACTACTTATCCCTTACTCTAGCCTCGGCAGTCACAAAAGTCACGATTTGTCACGGATGGTCACAGCTTTCATTTGAAAGTCTTAGGTTAGTTAGGTCAGTGGCAAGTGACAAGGAGCGTGACAGAGGCAAAATTCACGATCTCAAGAACTACTGCATGGTTTTTCTTCGTTCGACTTCGTATATATATATATATATTGCAGTAGCTAAAATTTGTGTATTTAGTGGAGTGCCAACTTGTGGGTGGGTGCCGAGGTTAGGGTAAGGATAGTACGGAAAAAGTGGTGTAATTTCAGACTTTTGAATCGCGCCTGCCGAGTTCTTCATCGAGCTTCCACTCCATCGACTGAAAGGAATTTCAACTTGGGATTAAAATAGCTTGGAGCGTTCTTGATCACGACGAAAAAAGCGCACATAACACGAGTCAAGATCGCTCCACCCGGCGATCCTTTGGATCAAGAAAAGAAGAATACATGGACTAGAATCCTGGAAGTCCGAACCATTGTTTGTTAACACGTTACAGCAACTAGAATCTAAAACTAAGTTTTACTAAAACAAGTATGATACAATAATAAAGAAAACGTAAACCAGTCCCCAGGACGGTCCAAATAAATACCCGCTATCAGTTCGTAAGACATCGTAAATATCATCTTCCAAGATACCTCAACACGTTCCCTTCGCCATGCTTTTCCATTGTGGGAACCTCGTGGGCCTCGCGATTATGGCAAATGACGCATGGGTGTACCTTGGCTCGCACGGCGGTCCCATCGGCCGTGCATGGGATCACGGAACGCTTTGTTTGCGCCCGCGAAGAGAAGCGACGTCACAAGCAACGCGAAGACAATGATCCAGGTCATCCATGCAAAGGCGAGCATTGCCGTGAGGGCTCGGCACTCCCAATAGAACCAACACGACTTGAGATTTCCCCAGCGAATATTGACTTGGGGAGGGTTGCTTGTATGCTATAGATGAAATGTCAGCAGACTTGATAGTCGGAACACCAAGAACACTTACAGTGGCAACGGCGGAACCAACCAGCCACATGATGAAGAGAACGAACAGGCCAGTAAGCTCTGCTGCGAAAGAGCTGAGGAAACGGTGTTCCAGCCTGCCATGAATCGTACGAGCACTGTACTCTGCAGTGAACAAATGAGGATGGCCAATATAAAATCCATCTTACACGAATGGCGCCCAGAAGATTGTCAGGATACTCGTTACCAAGAGCTCAACGACTATCGGATCTTATGGAATAGCTCGACCTCAGCGGGGCACGGAGAAATTTTGTAGCAATAGAACCTCACCATAAAACTGACGCCCATAATTCGTTGGATCGTACGGGGGCATGTGAGTGGTGTAATGTATTCTCACCGCACTCAACGCCATTGTCACAACTGCAAAAAGAAACTGTGGAAAAATCAGTACAGAGCGCTCGGTGAGAGAAGGCAAGCGTACCAGGACGATATACAAGAAAAAACGCATAGAGTGGATCATGGTGGGCAGTATTGAAGTGGGAACAAGAGGATGGGTTTGACGATATCATGCGATTATCCGGGGTTATTATATGTGGTGCACGGTCCCCGACACGAGGCCTTGGTTCTTCGGCATGAATGGAAGGCCGCCTCGCTTGGCCGGGCGAATAACAAAATGCACGTGTAGCGCACATCGGAATCCATTTGTACATATTCGGTGACTCACGCCATGCACTTCGGACCACTTGCGTGAAGGCAGAATACTGCTGTTTGTGGGTCAAGGAGGGCGGAATGCGGTGCTCCGCTGCCACAGGGCTGGTCTTTTGGTAGGGCCGAGGCCCGAAAGTGACAAAATGAAGAGCATGGAATCATGTCGCTTGCCTCGAGGCCAGCCTTGTGTACAGAGCAACGTCTGCCGACTAAAAACATGATGTCAGTCGCGTGTACAGAGCAGAAGGCGATGGAGTCTGACGTCACCATAAGCCCTAAGCAGAATGGCGTCACCGTCTGCTGGAAACTAGGGTTTTCCTTCTTCGGAGCTTACGGGGACACCGTCGTTCAGACTTCCGTAGCAAAGGCCCTCAATTCCGAAGATCATTGCAGCAGGGCAGTCCATGAAAAGGAGAACGGTGGCGCAATATCCACAAGGTCTGTAGAGTCCGTGGAGTGATCGATCATCGGACGAACGGCGTGTTAAAGCGGAGCTTCAATTGCTGTGGAGTAGGCTCGCTGCTTCCCTTCTGCACTCATTCGACTGTGATGGCCTGCCAACGACCAGCAAAAGGGGGAACCTTGGTTGGACGAAAAAATGCACCGATTTGTTGGAATGATCAAATAACTGGACGGTAACCCGAGCGCTAGTTGACCGATCAAACTGGCGGAAACTCTACAAACCCAATCGATTCACCGATCTTGAAGTCTTCTCTGCAACAGAAACATCGGACGTACGTATTGATGTCCGGACATCTTTGAGGCTCGATTAGTCGCCACAGGACCCTGGTCGTTTCACTCGCAAGCATACAGCAGCCCGACATGGTCGAGTAGTGTTTATGCCCATACGTCACTTCTAAGAACGCTAAAGACCAAGAACAGGTGGGTTATGTTCGTGCTATGTTCAGGCCCTTGCGGCGATGTTTCAGATGAGACATGCTCGGCCCATTATCTTCGAGCTGTTCATCCTATTCTGATCCCACCACACTTCAGTGCTGCCCCAGTCATCAATCCTTGAAGAGGCCATTGTACTGAGTACGACAATTTTAGGCGAATAAAAGACTTACGGTAAGGCCGTTGTCTGTCAGTGGAGTTTCTGCTGAAATTCACATACTATATCCGTTCATAGCTTATATCCTCCTTACTGTTGTGCTCCTATGGGCCGAGGCTATGGCTAGGAGGATGCATCTTTTCAGGCCAGCCACGCGCCTTCTTTCCCGCCGATCTACTATGACGCACACCCGGACTTCCTGGTGGGGCCCTATAGCCGAGTCAGTCATCTATCCTTTCCTACATGATATAGGAGGTGTTAACCAAGATTTTTATGTATGCGAATGTTGTCTTACATCCACTTTATATTAGTCGACTGTCCTAATGAGGAAGGCTGTTGATAATAGCTTGAGAGAACCGGATATCGCATATCAATATCAAGGCCCGGATTCTCACTGAAATTCCCAGGTCCCAGGCTGTACAACATTCGAGAAGACAGCCCCACATTACTCCTCGTTTCGACCTCGGCAGGCCTCCAGTCGACATTCGATGATGCCTCTGAGGCCGGCGGGGTCTTGGATGCACCATATCCTTATATTCTCTTGGTCGATGTATTCATTTCGGCTATCTCGCATTTGTCGTTCAGTGAATCAAGTCTATTGGCAGTTTCAATCGATGGGTCTGCGATAGTTGGGAGCGCCACGTTACTTAAGGACCGAGGACTCGGACCTGCTGGGTCAATGTGTTAGTCATGGACTCACGATACGAGCGTGGTGTTGTGGGCAGCGTAATAATGTCCCAGACGACTGAATCGGCTGCAGGCATTCATGGACATACAAAATGCTGCGGGATTGGCTGTAGTTCCTCAATGTGCCAGTCTTTTCGTTCTCTTTCTAGGTTTCTTTCATTCTTTCGAAGGCGATACCATGAACATATAACCTCGAACACTTTACTAGGGCAAGTCTGAAGCCGGTAGAAGTAATCTGCCTCTGCTTGGCACTTGTGACATAAAAGCAAAATGATCTTCGCCCTCCTGACTTTAACACTCCGAAACGGCACCTTCTTAGCCCCGACATTTTGGCGGTGTCCCAAGACAGATAGCCATAGAGGATAAAGTTGAGCCGCCCGGGAATCCTTTACATCCCCGTGAGTCCTTGTCCCTGAGATGATCTTTCAACTACTATTTCAATTTGCTGTACCAACACCAGGTGTGTTGGCAGTGACGCATCAAACCGGGTACGAGCCTGACCTTTCACGACATCTGTTCTCTACAAAGTGTGTTCTTCTTCGCGTTGCCCTTGGACTTATCTGCACTGTAAGGCTACCTGGATTACCCTGAATGTTCCCCCTGTTCTTCCTTCAGGACCGCCCCGAGCTTCCTATAGTGTTCGTTCTTCCCAGGCTATGATGCAGCCCGACAAGGCTCGTGTTGATGATCCATCCATTCCCCTCTGTTCTGAGCCTTTTCTTGGTAAATATCATTCCCCCCTTTCATATTTACGATGTGGCGAGGGATTCGCCGAGTGACCATGCGTTGCAAAGCTCACGTGTGATGCTTTCGTGTCACTCTAACATGGGTTAGTCCGTCTCAGAATGCCTGAAATAGTTGCCTCGACAAATAGTGAGCGTTAGGTTGACTCCGTTAACAGCCCGAACACGATATCGTACCATCTATGCGCATATTGTCCGGCGTCGGCGTCCATCGGATATAGACGTGAGTCACAGCCATTCTTTGAACCCCCCGAGCCGCCCGCATCGCAGGATTTGCGTGAGAGATTATCTCGTCACATCTACTCAACCCCACACGATGGAAGACTGCAGAGGATTGTGCTATTCTTATTATCAACCCCTATCACTGCGCCACTGCCTT
>JBBPML010000050.1:0-101488 GCA_038090275.1 Austroboletus novae-zelandiae | reverse complement strand
AACCAATTTCACCCGACGTGCCGAGTTCACAAAGGACACCATGATCATCACCACACGGAACTCGACTTATTGGCCCGGACCATGATATTGATGGAAAACTTTGCCCTCCCTTGTTGGAATTCTTGGTAACTTGTCCCGGGCAAAAGTCAATCTGGTGGGACTTTTTCATCTGGCGGTGCATCCTAAACATGAACTTAGCGATGCGTGTTGTTCTAGCTGTTAAGTCTATAGGGATTTATCAGGAACTAGTGATTTTGTAATCATGGCGTAGCGGTGGTGTCCGCACCGTGACCGTATCAGACCATGGCTATCCAAGTGCTCCGCGAAGAAACCCTGTGGCATGTGTTTCAAGTCGGAAGACTTAACCCTCCGTTCTCACAGAAGGTGATCTTCAACAAGTTCACAGCGGAAAAACAAGAGAAAAGCGGCTTATCTTTGGGTAGGTGGATAGTCCCTCAGGTTCCTAAGATCCAGTCTAATTGCGGTTCAATGAGCCAGTTTAGAAATTTTTTCAGGGTGCGTGCCTGATGGTTAAAAATACGGTGAGTCAGACGTAATTTGGCATTCTATCCAAAGCATCGACCGACTCGTCGACTCATAAATTAAGTACCTTCAGGGGACTTCAGAAAGCAAGGTTGCACAGGCGTAGCCCTGGGAGGGTTCTCCCCCAGTCGAGCAAATCCGCTCCGCCAAACCACCAAGTACGCTCGAAAAAGCAGAGTTTACATATTTAAAGACCGGGCGGTTCTCTGATTCATGTGAACTGCCTCCGAGGACCTTTTGGACAGGTCCTCATGGGCTGTATTCATCGTTCGGTATCTCAAGCCAGCAGCGGTGCGACGCGTTTGCAGATGACTCCGAGCGTAGTTTTTTTCCGATTCAGTTACGTTATCGAATCAATGCGACTTTGCCTTGTACCAAACTGCCAGCCTTTGGGCAGCGGCCAGGCAATAGGTATCTCGGTCGTTGACTCCTGTCAGAGTCGCCAGAACCCGTGACGCGCGATCAACCCGACAAGTCGTCGCGTGCTGGGAACTAGAATAGACGAGCCTAAGTAGAACAATGTTACAAGACGCACACACGATACCTAGAATAGACGAGAACAACGCGAGACGAGCCACAATCGTGATATACGAATGATGACCAAGAAAGACTCAGGAATTATGGACGCCGATTTCAAAGTTCGTACTAGCAACCACTTATTTAAAACACAACGGCCAAATTTCCAGTCCTCTGGGCCACCATTCCAGTCTTCACAGCCCTCAAAACTCCATCCATGACCGTGAATTTTAATTGTAACGTAGTCCCATACGATCGTTTCTCGTCCGATTACGTAGATTTGTTGCGGAGTTGCGATCGAGAGTCGGCTTAGAACAACAATGGCAAGAACAAGGTAAGGCTAAAAAAACAGCCATGGTTCAAACGTTCAAGATGCAGCCATTTTACCGCCCCACGATATTGTACTTCGTCTTCAATGTCAACGTTCCCTCACGAAAAAGAATAAAACGGAACGCCGCACTTGATATCATTTGTGCGTGGAACCCGATTGACGAATGCCAGCGTCGAGAATTCGGAGCTAAATCGCACGCATATCATTGAGCACCGCGGCATACCCGCGTTGAATATTGAATTGTGGAGCGAGCTACCACGGTGGGGTCATCCATACCGCAATATCCGCAGTCGCCATACTGCTTCGTTGGAGCTGTTCGTAAAAATAGTCTGCGCAAAAAACACGCTAGTAATGTGGGCCTTCTCTCCCATTATACTTATAGACGCAGAAGATTCGATAGAGGCAAAAGGGAGGAGATGATGATGATGTGGGTTCGTAACGGAAATAAATTTGGGGGGGTGGGTGGTTTATTTACGCTTATTTTTTATTTTCATCCTCCAATGGAACATCGGCAAACTCGGGCCGCTCAACGTCATTCATGAATTCGAGATTTTTTTTTTGCGTCTGCACAGGTGCATTTGTGACCCACGCCAGCTCTTTTTCCTCCCCCAAATTACCATAGCCAAACGCCACGCCGGTCGGGTCCCGATAGAGCATTAAACGTATGGCATAAAAGTGTGTGATCATTCTCGAAGGCCCGGCCCGACGTTTTCCGTTCAACTGTCTGGTCGCATCGGATGGATGTCCGATCCAACGCCCTCGTCTTTGACTTTTTTTTAAATTGCGCTCGTAAGAATGTATGGCCTCTTTGCTCCGACTGAGGGTGCGTGGTTTGTCCCTTTTTTCATTTTTACTTCTTTGTTCATGAAACACTGCGTCGGAGTACGGACTCTAGACGGACGTGCCTATGGAGGAGACCTGCGAACCACAAGAGATGACATACAACGTCGAGCAAGAGACATGAGAAGTCGTCAAAGGACGTGAACACTCCGAGGTATGTTGTGGCTACGAGTTCACCGTTCGCGAGAAAGTGATGTGATGCGAACTGTCAGGGATAAACAACGAAGGGTTACTATTACACGATTAATACACGGGCGTATATGAAACAGACGAACGGACGATGCAGGGTAGCGACGATGTTGAAACAGGAACGGAAAAGAGAGAAAAAGAAGAGAGAAAAAACGAAAGCGAAGAATACGAGATAACAACATGTCCACCATGTCGGACAGTGAATAGAAAAAAATGCCATAATATCAAGGAACCATATCGCTCGAGCACGATCATCGCACCTCATAGAACCACGCGAAAACTGCTCAACACGCGCCTGTCCTCAGCGGATAGCGGACTATAGTTGCTCGGAGAAGGGTGATTTAGGCGGACGGGGTGAGACGCATGCAAACCTGGTGGGTGATTGGGTTGGGCGTGTGGAGAAGCGATGGCAGCGATACTCGGCAAAGGGGTATCGTGAGGATATGGCCGCGGCGTAGCAGTCGATTGCGCAAGTGGGGAGTAAGCATGTCGCTGCGTCGGGGATATGGAGCCAGAAGGTGAGGAGGGGACAGACATGGGTCTGGACGGGACGTCGTGGGACATGTGATGATGCTGAGGTTGCGAATAGCGAGCTAAACCCACAGGGGTAGGAAATTCGGCTGAGGCGGAACCTTCCCTTGTGTCCGTCATGGCGTAACGATCATTCCGCAGCCCATTTGATTTACTGGATACGAAGATGCCCTCTGGTACGCGCAAGTTGCGGAGATACTCATAGGTCTCGGTGACAGGTAATCGCAGATAATCATCCCCCTGGGGGAACAGAAATGGAATGAGAATGATGTCTATGGATGAGCCACATCTGGACGTAGAGACTAACCGTAAAGTATGCCACGACATGCCATCTACGTGGATGGCTTGACCCAGGTAGGTACACCAGTGCGGAGTACGTCTGTTTGGTAAGCCCGTTGGGGCGATTTGGGCGGTCTTTTCGCCTATTTGTGGGAGGTATGGCTGAAAGTGGATCGGCCGCTCGCTGTGCCCTGAAATCTGCCCTAAGCGTGATTCTACATGGCATAACATTCAATCACCGACCTGAGGGCTGCTTTTGCATCTTTTTCTTCTTGGGTGCACTCCATTTTTTCTTCGTAGAAGAGATAGTCACCACGCATTCGACTTTGCGACCTGGTAACCACAGCATAAAAATGCAATCAAGCAAAGTGTTGCGAAGGGAACACTGACCATCTTCTCCCGTCAGTCCAACGTAACAGACCTCCATCGTTCTCGACTTCTTCCCACACGAAGATGTTCCCTGATACCAGCTGCTCGCGCTCGCTGGCGGTCAGACGACGCTTGATCAACGGAAGCATATTAAGCCTAACGGCTTCCAAGACAACATGCGCATCTCGTGCATCACGAAGGTCTAACAAGCGATGAGTCGGGCACATTCATAGAGTAGTTTGAACATACGGAGGGAAGGATGTGTAGGGGGCCCGGATTGAATGATGGTCGAGGGCATTTGGCCTACCAGAGGGACAGGACGCGAGATCGATTTTCATAGTCTATTCGGGCTGGCTGGGCTTTTATAAGAACCCAGAACGTTGCAGGGCATGTGGCGGTTCGATATGAATGACCGGATAATGTAAAAGGCAGGGATCATTCCTTAGAGGTAAAGATTAGATCGGTGATCTTCTGGCAAACAATGTTTGGCGAGGGAGCAGGAACGAAACCCGGAAGTAGGCTATGTCGAAGTTGCCAGCGTGAGTACTTCCGATATAGGGATGGCTATGGAGGGGGGTCAGATGTTCCGTAAAGGTGGATAAAAGAAACGTGACATGAGACAAACCTTGTTCATGCAGCCTGTCCCAGGCACCGGTCATAAATTATCTATGATTCCTACCAGATCTATCAAGGAGCCATATGCGTCCACGGGAGAAGAACAACCGAGTTAGCTCAGGTGAATAATCCGATGAACCTTTCTCACATGCAGAGCTCTCAGGCGAAAACTTCCGGATAAACCGTATTCCCATATGGTAAAGAAGTTTCTCCCCGGTGCTGGGCTTATCGATGTCCCGAGCAAATACTGAACGTTCAAGGGACTCAACGCATTATTTACAGTGAGCGCTTGCCACGTTTCCATTGCGACCACAGCCGCACTGTGCAGGATCAGATGGAGCGAGTCCGCGGTGGACGTCTTCCACTGCCGAGGCTCATTACCACCTTACACCCGCCACCGGGAGTCGATTGCGGAGCCGGGATTCCAAACCGTATCGGATATGCCTCAAGAACAACGTAATCCATACCAGAGTACTCTGACAGGGCAGTTCGGCAGTCAACACAAGCAGTCACAGCCGCGACGTCTGTTTTTAGGGAAACCATTCCTCATCAAAGGTCTCGAGCTGTTGCCAAGCATTCGCACAATGGCTTCCGTTCTGAAATCCACACGTTCACAGCTGGTCACGCCGTTAACGGAGTGCCCCAAGGCTGCGCAACCAGATTGACTCGGAGTTGATGTTTCGCTCGGGTACGACGGTCCGCCATTATAGAGAGCACGGGACGCGCCAAACTGAGCGTGTTGATAGGACTGTCGCTCTTTGTGCGGTACCTTCCCTCACGCCAAGCATTGCAGCTGCAAACCCAACAAGTCAGTCCCAGCAATTCGAACAGCGACCTGACATGT
Organism: Austroboletus novae-zelandiae; assembly: GCA_038090275.1. Classification (NCBI taxonomy): domain Eukaryota; kingdom Fungi; phylum Basidiomycota; class Agaricomycetes; order Boletales; family Boletaceae; genus Austroboletus; species Austroboletus novae-zelandiae. The sequence continues at coordinate 96,431 of JBBPML010000050.1, read as the reverse complement.
GGTACATGTTCCATGACATATCACCATCACCAGCATCAGGCGCCCCATCACCAGACACATAGCGCCAAGGGCTATGACAGCTGCGCACGGATGTAGTTTCTCGGACGCCGTGAAGTTTAGAAGACCCCGCTGACGGAGTGTTTCTGTCCACGGACGCGGTTGAACAATCGTGCCACAAAAAAAGACGTTTACGGTGGTCCGACTCTCGGTGCGTCAGGTACTGAGGGGACAAATCCGAAGCCTGTGCTTCCCGAAAAGACTGGGATTGAGCTGGAAATTGGCTCAATTGTAATACAACACTTGATCGACAAGGTTCTCGGAGTTTGTCAAAATGCTGATGCTCGGTTAGTACCTTTTGGAATATTTTGCCTCCATTTGGACATAGGAATTACTGAAGCAAACTAAAAGTACACAGGCCAAAGGGGAAGTGTGTCACTTACCCCATTGATATTGGCATGAGCACTAGCCAGCGCACTCTGAGGAAGGCATGGTACCAGGGGTATTCCTCCCCAAACGGAAGCGCACTTTGTGGTTGGGGATCCAGGAAACCGAAACACATTTCTCATAGATAAGCCGACCCGGTCACCATAATGGTTTGGCTCTCACAACTCGTTTGGTATAAATGCTTCCGGCCTACCGAGTCCTGGCCGTTTTCTGACTCTATATAGCATGGGCGCAGAATGGTGGCCCTCAGTGGTTCTGCTTCACTGGCTTTCGTTTCGTAGATATTAAATAATGAAGCGGAACAGGCTCCAATTCGAATGTGCCAAGTAGCACCTGAAGAAACTCGCTATTATGGAGGAAGCTTACTTAATCTCCGGTTACGAAGACACCGGTTCCGGTTGGATCCGGTCGACAGGGACAATGATATTGGCTAGCCAACCAATTCGTGTCGCGTGGTCTAGAAGGCCTCCGTTGCATCGCGCGAACTTGGAGTGCGAGCAAGGCAATTGCATCATGATCCTAATTATTTTTGACGTTTTGTCAGCGCACTCGTTCTTCAACTACCCGTAGAAGGAAAAGTGAACGTAAACGTTGCAGAACTTTTTATAGTTTAGGTTCCGTAAGTTTACTTGTGGCAGCTCCACGGAGCTGCTGACTGATTAATAGTCTCGGTTTCAAGATGTGATGTGGAAAAAGGAACGGCCGACGCCTGCTGTACGACGTGATTCGAAGATAAGCAGCATTTATTTATTGGGGGTATTTCTACTTTGTCCGTTGCCCATCAAAGATGGTCACCAGGATGTTAGCCCATGATAGTGATCCAATCAGTTTGGTTGAGGTAACGCGCCGAGTTTCCGGGCTTTGGGAGAAAGATTGTCATTTCCTCGGGCACATCGGAGCTCGGAACTCACCCTGATAATGTACATCGGGTGTACTCGGATTGTCTTTCCGATCCGGCCCCTCGCGATGTCTTAAACAGGTTAAATTGAGTGGTAATCAGATCGAATACGTTCCGATTCCCGAATGCTTCCGTAAGCTGGTCGCTTGTTGAACGCGATCCAACTCCAAGTTGTCAGCCAAAATGAGTCCCGGTGTGGTATTGATTGATACAAAAGCACCGTTGTTCTAATCAAACACTTTGATAGACTCGAGAAGCGATGGAGGGTTGTCTATCTCCCCCACCATGCGGAAAATTCTCGACAAGCCCGGATTCATCAGTGTTAAGGGGGGCAGCGAAAAACTGCGCAACATGTTTCAGCAGCGTATGTATATCTTAGTACTAGCACTCCGCCATCCAACCCGCACTAACAAGTTGACATGTCATGTTCCTCGCACTGACCGTTTCCCATTTTTCCCACCCCAGAATTCGCTGAGTTTAACCCAAATCACCTTTCCCGGTTCGCACTAAACTGCATGCGGGGGGATTTTGACGCAGTTAAGGGGGTTTGTCAAAACATTTTTTTCTCACCTGTGCTGCAGCGCTGCGTCGCAAGTGTGTCTAACCCCGCATTCCCTCGTTTAGGCTGTCGAATCTGGTTCCGCACCAGATCTGACCACTACTCAGACGCCGTTCCAGTTCGGATTTGTCACCTTTGCCGCCCTTGGCGCACAGCGCCTCCAGCCTGTCTCCGGGGATGCCCAGGGGATGAAACATCTTGATACGATTGCCTATCTCATTGCCTCTGGTGCACCCCCCGACATCCCCGACATTTCAGGCCATACAGCACTTCACCACACGTGCACGCCACCATTCGGACACGCCGCGGCTACAAAGTTGCTGCTGGAAAAGGGTGCCAATGTGAACGCACAGAACCGTTACGGGGAGGTGCCCATCTTTCTCTCCTTTCAGGGAGGGGATGTTCATCTCGTCGACCTTTTGATGGAGCACGGCGCGAACCTGGACGTTGCGGACGGCAATGGCGATACGCCCAGAAAAATGTGCACGATCTTTGGCGCAGAGGTTACTGCTGCTGTTCAGCGGTGGGAACGCAAACGTAGGGGCGAGGTGGCTCCCTTGGAAGAGAAACAGTGCGAGAATTGCAAGGTGAAGAGAAGTGGGTTGCGGCAGTGCGCGAGATGTCACTTTGTTCGCTACTGTTCCCCCGAGTGCCAACGTGGGTCGATCCCTTTCTCCCTTTTTTGTTCGTCCGATCAAACCGCAATGCTTATATTTCCAAACTCATGCTGTGGCGGGTTTTTGTTTGGCAGGCGCGCATTGGAAGATTCACAAGCCTGACTGCCATGGGTTTTCCGCAGAGACGACCGTGACGCTCAAGCCGACCTATACGGACGAATCCACAACATTCTCCCGAGCGGATCTCATGCGCCAAGCGTTTGGTCTTGCGAAGCCCACGAGCTCTTTTACACGACCGGGAACGACCGTCAAGGAAACGACCCGGGAGGACAAGGGCATGGTGATCAAGGTGCAGGTTCCCGTCGGGGTTGGACCCCAACGTTCCCGTCCCGTCCTCGATGGGAGGGCTCTTTATTTATAACAAGAAACGGGACTTTGTGTGCACGGTTCAGAGAGAGTCCAATCCGGCTGCGTACGACGCCGTCGTGCGGACGGTGCGGACTCGTGGTGTCAATGGCGTCAAGGCCTATTTTGTCGCTGAGTTGAAGAGTCCAAACGAACTGGTCGTCAATATATCTTCAGTATTGGCGGCACAGCCGTTTTGAGCTGGTTTGTCTCTGCTCTTTCTGTTTTGTACCAGTAATCATCCAGTATTGACATTTTTGGCACTTTCTCGGTAGTACAATAGAAGCAAAGCAAAGCGTCTACACACTTATTAGTTCTTATAATTGTGTTGTATATCGTATCTGGCGTTTGAAAGCAAGCTTGAACGTGAACTATGAAGACATTACATGTCAACAAGCTGACATCTTTTCATCTTGATCCGCCTTGGCAGTAGCGTTGAGCTTTTGTTGCGTTTCTGTCATCTCCTCCTCCCATGCTTTCCACGCAGCGGGATCTTCCGCCCACAGCGCGTGGCACTCGTGACAGCGAATGTAATAGGCAGTCACCTGGGGACCATATCCGAGCAATGTGCTGCACCGTCAGGAACAACACGTGAGTCAGCGTTCGCACGTCATCGAACCCCCTGAAAAAATCAACCTACAATTCGGGCAAGACGTCACCGATGGCATCGATATCACCTTCTGGCAGACAGTCCTCACAAAACGCCTTGGGGCATGTTTGGCATCTGACAACGTTGTTTCCCATACGGCCATCCACGGGAAACAAAACACGGAGCACGCACCGAAAGAGCATCCCACCCGACTGCGCCGTGTTCCGATCGCATTCAGCACAGCTGTGCTGACTACACACGACGGTTGCTATCTTCTTCAGTTGCGCTTTCGTGAGGCCGTGGCACTCTGGATGGAACACTGCATCAATAAACAAGGTTCATGCATCATGTTTCGTCGCGTCAGTAAATGGCACGCCCCTATGGCGTCTTGGGGCGTACCTCGCGGGCACCGGCTGCACACGGCCATTTCGCCACCGTCTCTGCAATAGATGCACCAATCCTCGGTTTCGTATTTTATTTTATTTTTCTTGGGCACAAGTTTGGCCTCGTTGGCAGGCTGAAAAAACTTTGCGGTGAGCGAGGCAGTCCAAGGGGCAGCAGGTACCCTTGTCTCGGGTAGCTCTCACCTCCTCCAATCCAATGTCAGGCACGGCGTGCATACTGTCCACAACAACAAGCCGATCCATTCGCTCACGCTTCTGGAGCTCCTTCCACTCCTGGGCGATCTGTTGGTTGCTCTCCAGTCGACAGACTACTTGGCCTTCAAACAGTCGGCTTTGCACTTGCGCGACCCCGCTCAACAATTGCCGTTCCTCTTCTTCGGCGTCTCGAGCGAGTCTATTGGCATCTTCCGCTTTGATGACCGACTGATCAGAGTCTAGACCACCATCGCCACTGGTAGCTAGGTCCTTTTTCACTCGTGCGTCCCTAACGCCTTCGCGTGTCCGCGACTCCTCTAAAATAGCATGAATGGGCGCATTCAAAAAGCGACCCAGATTCATCAGATTGTCGTCCTGTGAAATGGCACTGCTACCCCTGCGCAAAATGTCCATGAGCTCCGCTAATTTGAGTTGTTGGGCGCTTTCTTCGGCGTCTTTGTCATTACCCGAGGAAGAATTGGCGGCGTTGGAAATGACTTTGAGAGAAAGGAATAGTTTGCGACGAATTCGGTCGAGCATCTGGTCTTCGACACTCCCCGCACAGATCAATCGGTACACCTTGGGCGGTTCGGTAAGCCAGTGTGATGGAATGGCGATGGGACAGGACAGACCTTGACAACCTTTGTTTGTCCTATACGGTGCGCTCGTGCTATCGCTTGAAGGTCATTTTGTGGGTTCCAGTCGGAGTCACACATGATGACCGTGGACGCCTTGGTGAGATTGATACCTAGGTAACGTCAGGCTCATAACGGATGGCGCAACTCCCAAATTTGCGACTAACCCAGACCGCCTGCCTTCGTGGACACCAAGAAAACCTTGTATGCTTCACGAAAATGTGCTCAGTGAGGGAAAATATGAACGTAGAACATCCTCTTACGCGATGTCTCTTGTTGGAACTGGCAGCAAAATTGAGGCTGTGCGATTTTACTTTTCCATGAACACGCACCAATTTGATGTCTAGGTTACGCCGTGGGCGGCACGTGCTCCCATCAAGCCGTGCATAGCGTATATTCCGAAGTTCCATGAAATCCTCTAGTAAATCCAGCATACTATCAAAGCAGCGTCACAGATAGGTCACATCGAGAGGCGACAAGAGATACCTCGTCCATTGCTATCCACGACAGGTGAATCAGATTTAAGCAAAATGAGACTACCGTTACGTCAAGACGTACAGAGAAGATGAGAACCCGTTCCCCACTCGGGAGGATGTCGGAGAGGATCTTGTCGATGACAATAAGTTTCGAGGAGGAAGCAACTATATGCTCTCCAATATCGTAAGGCATTGGAGTTGCATCCTTAAGCATATATGGGCTGGATGTATTTGAGTTTCCAAGTTCGAGGCAAAGGCATGAAAGTACAACTTACTGGTCGCAGACTTTACGCAGTTGCATCAACATATTCATGAGCTTCCTCCAACCTGAAAAACAACGTCAGCAAACCTTGGCTTCTTCCAAGTGTGTTACTATCTTACGATCTGTCTCGCCGCTCGCCGTTCGTTTAATCTGAGTCGCGATTTGCTCTCTGACTTCTCTACGTCCATCATTGTCCGGCCCATCTTCTAGTTTACTGGTAAATATCTCCTGTAAGTCTAACGTATCCATCCTAGTCAATAATCGATATGTCCAGAACCTCTGGGCCTCTGTCAGAGGTATAAATACCGTCAACTCATCGCGTGGTGGGACACTGATCTCGACAGTGTCTTTTGTCCGACGCATCATGATCACTTTCAGAAGTTCCTGAGCGGCTTTGAGTATGGGAATAGAGTAGGTCCCCTTGGTAAGGTTGAACGATTCGCGGAACATGCGCTCTGAAGCCAACGTGAAAACTGTTGGGTATAACCAATGCAAGAGACCCCAAAGCTCGACTAGGTTGTTCTGCACGGGAGTACCTGTCAAAACTAGACAAAGTTACAAATCAATCGACTTAACAAAGCGATGCTTGATGTTACATACTCAGCCGGTATAAGGAACCCAGTCCTTTCATCTTGTTCGACATTTGAGTACCCGAGTTTTTGATCCTGTGACCCTCATCGAGAACACAATAAAACCATCTTCGCGTCTTGAACCAACTGTCGTCCGCAGTGTATGCGTCATATGTTGTAATGCAAAGGTCAAATTTAATTTCTTCATTGCGGACGCCCAACTTGAGGCGCTCGCGTTCAGGTTGTGTGCCATGATATCTAAGAATGTTGAAAGAAGGCAACCAACGGGCAGCTTCCTAATGTACATAGAAGTCTTTTCCCTTCCTGTGGAACATAGACAAAAGGGACGTACATTTTGCCAGGAGGACAAAACAGAGAGGGGACATATGATGAGATGAGGGTCATGAGAATCTGTAAGTACAAATTACATATTTAGTAAACGCATGAATTACTGCAACGACAGCGCGAACCTTTTGAGCGTTCCTTGATGTACGCAAACAGGGAGAGCGTCTGTGAATGGTTAGAGTACAAATTACGTCAGCATCAGTGCATCACAACCTGCAGCGTCTTGCCAAGGCCCATTTCTACGGACGTATTATCAGGTAAAAATATAGCACCATTCTCACGCAGACCCACCATCTCCGAGAATGCAATTCATCCCTTGATAAAGAATGTTTATCATCACATTCCGAAGCCCGATGACAACACTCACCATTGTTGTACATGTGTACGAGGAACGCCAATCCATGTAGCTAAAGACGCAAATTAGCTGGTTGATTTTGTTGCCACAACTCGGACGACCCACCTGATAATCCTTCATCTCACCCCCTTGAATCAAAGCCGGCTGTTCAGTCAACACTTGAAACGGGACGCAGGTCACATTGTCCCCGTGTTCGGTAAGCTCCTTGCTGAGCCCGTCGAAGAAGGTGGTGCTCGGCAACAGAGGTTGAAAAAGGTCTCGATGACGAAACAACCAGCGCCGCTTCGCATTCTCCAACATGACGCGCCTCGCATTGATCACGATCGTAAACTGTCAAATGATCGGCATGGAAACCAATCAAAAAACGGGACAAAGACGCGTCAGTCCGTCATTCAGTCCAGTGGCACAATTGGCTTACGGCTTTTTTGCTCTCCACTTTTTGCTTCTTCCCAAGCGTCACGAGAGGGATGTCGTTATCCGAGACCGAGTCTACGCGTACGCGCTTGCCCTTACGGACGGGTACGGTGTCGACTTTGAGCTTGTGCGGTGTGGCGTCGGGAGGTGTCGCGTCGCCCATGACAGTGGTGCTCCGAGTGGAGCTCGACGGACCGATCACATCCAGCTCGTCGATGTCAGACTCACCGTCAAAGGGAAACGCGACTTGCTCGGCGCCTCTGGTCATCATCGCCGTCGGTCGGAAAACACGCTAGCGCTCTGAGTCTGATCTCATTCTGAATCTGAATCTGAACTTTGATTTAGGGCAAGCAAAGACGCGCCTCGGATTACACAGCCACAATCCACGTACCTTGCGTGCGATGGCGAATCCATTACCTCAAGCCTTGGGGACCTGCAAAATTTCGCAAGGATAGTAATCGAAGGGGATCGTACCTTCGACTGCTTCATGATCTTTCTCCAATGGTAATCATTCGTATATCGCGATCGTATTTCGTCCTGTGTCCCCTTTTCTTCAGTCTCGTTCTTCTCTGTTCTAGGTATCGTGTATGCGTCCTGTCTCTCCGCCCTACTTAGGTTCTCTGTTCTCACAACGTCGTGACGATCACGTGTTACGGGCTCTAGTGGGGCCTCATCTATTTTTCCATGTTTCATGTAGCGCTCATGAGGTAAAGCTGAAAGGCTAGTCAATGTCTTTGAGTGAAGAGGGCGGAGTTCGATTAGCTTGCTGCTATACACAGTTGCATCATCTAGATCCGAGAGTGGAAGCCCTAGCATGTACTTACTTGTCCACCTGCATGGAATTTTCATCCGATTATCAGGTCGTTCGCATTCAATATTGGTCACGAATGTGGGTACATGGAGTAAAAGAACAGAAGAGACGATACGGAAGTGTTCCCACCCGTTGGAGACAACTCGGCAAGTCGGCAGCATGAACGTCAATACCTATTAGTATACATCTATGTTTTTCGAAAACACGGGGGTTTTTTCTTCTTAAAATCCTCGTTTTACGTCCGCTGAGGGGTAGAGTTACATCCATTTACGGAGAAATTCATTCACGCTGTGCCACAGCCCACCTCATCGCGTCCTTCCTCCCCTTGTCAACATCCACACCAAACCATATGACCAGCGATGCAACCGTGCAGATCACGAACAAGAACGGGAACCCATACCAGTTGTCTTGCGTCTTGTTTATGATCGCCTGAATGACATACGGTCCGATCATGCACGATGCCCGGTTTGAAAGGCCAAAGAGGCCAAAAAACTAGAGTGTACAGGTTGGCGGTCCAATGGCAAAGGAGTGAAATGATAAATGACATTGTTGTACACATACCATATTATCAAACCCGGGAGGGCTCAACTCAGCCATAATCGTTTGCGAATATGCATAGTACGGTGCCTGGAACAGACCAGTCAAGATATTGAATACCCTACGTTCGATCAGACAAGACGAGGTGGTCAATTACATATTTTCTCACCAAAACTCCCAGACGTTGTGAAACCTTGAACAGAATGCGCCACCGGTCAGAAGTCTAAACGAGAGAAAAAATGATCACGGCTTACCCAAATTTATTAGTCCATATGCCAATCATTCCCCAGAGCGGGATCAGAATCGTTACGACGTTGGTAACGACAAACTGTCACAGGCGAAGTTTAAAACTGTCAAAATCACCAAATGTGAGCGAACCATTTTCTTTGCACTAATCTTCCAATATCGCTGGATATACCAGAACCCAAAAGTACTTAAGGTGGAAGTGATAGCTTGGCACAAACCAAGATATGTATTCTGCAAGAATGAAAAGCTGAATTTGTCATTCTGGCAGATGGACACTAGAGTGCCAGAAGTATTGAGTCCCTAGATAACTCGCATTCAGTGGAAAGAATGGGTTTCAGAAGATGAATAACTTGCGTCTTCCAAGAGGAAAAACGCGAAAAGATATACAAAGGTATATGGAAGGTATTTATAAGTCTTGAAAGCCGTCCAGATCTGTACGCGATGTGAACACGGTGCATCCAGATTGTAGAGCCAGTTCGTTACCTGCTTCCATCCTATCGTAAGGTAATTCTCGCCTTTTGGAAGAGGAGGTCCTGGACGAGGAGATTGTAGGATGACTGGTTTATTATCAGTCGCCTAAAAAAAAATTCGTAATGGCCACATACACCACCAAATTCCGAGTAAAACCCAATATGAGTTATCCCTACCCTGGCTCAGAGACAAAAATCTTTAAAAAACGGAAATGACGCACAGAACAAGTACATAATTGTCCACCTTTGGATCATTCGCCGAGCTCGGTGGAAGCAGGAGTGCCAAGTTCAAAAGGCTAACGGCAACATAACCGATGTTACTGTGTGCCTGATGTGCGATCATGATCATATACTCATAGGAAAATATATTCTACGACGTACCGTAGATATATTGCTGATTCTGTTCTTTTCGAGAGACTCTCCACTCTCATATTCTTCCATGGAAATTTCTCCTTTCTCATATTGTTCACGTAATCGGCGAGAGTGGGGAGTATTCCGAGCCAGGCGAGGGAATGCAGCAGCGTAGAAAACGAGCGTCGCTCCATAAGCCACGAATCCAATAATGTACAGGGTCATGGCCAACCTCCAGCGATCCGGAGCTAGGTATGAATAGTTGATAAGTGCACGACAACGATTCGACAAAGTTCCACTGCACGTACATGTAAGAGACATACACGCATATTGCGCAGCCCAGCAGATGACTGTGACAGTCAACAGGAGCCAACGACCAAATGAGCTGTAATCGCCTGCTGAACCTATCGTCGTGAATATCGCCATCATGATAGCAAAGCTGATCCCATTGGAAATGAGGATAATGCTCGCGACAGACTTAGTACCACCCATCCAAGGAAGGACACATTTCCCCGAGGCGGTATTGGAAAGGCAGGATGAGCCTGGTCCGGCTACGGGATCATAGCCAGCAGCGGTAGCAAGGCTTTGGAATAACGTCTGGGTAGAACCTATTGGACCGACACCCTGCGAAAAGCTACTGATAAGAAGTACATGGGATGCAATGTCAATGTCACCGTACGTTGTTGCCATTGTAGTAGACTATGTCCGCATCAGCAAAAATGGGGCCGAAAAAATGAACTAGGGGAGGACGACATACGATAGTAGCACCAGAGCTCTTCCCTGGTGACTATAGGCTCGTCGGTCTGAATCATCGCGACGAACTTGGTAGTTTTTACAGCCTTGTCAGGCGGTCCAGAGTCTGACGCCGAACCGACGCTCTCCTTCACATCTTTCGACTCAATAGGGTGAACTAGATGCTCTGGAGGAGGGATAAACGACATGGTAAAAGTACGCAAGATTGCTCACATTGACGCCCCGCATCACTTGTGTGATAACGAGGAACCCCCAGTCAAAACGGGTAAGAATCGCCGAAAGCAGGTTCTACGAACACACTAAGTCCTCACGACCGTGAGCTTGGCAGATACCCATATCATGCTTCGTCGAACTCGAACCAGGATAATTCTCTTTGGGAACTGAGTCATGATACAGCTCTACAAATATGCCCGACCAGTTCTTCCTGGGAATTTGGATTGCTAACGAAGTGTGTCATTTAGTTTCCTCTTAATTCAGTCGGCGAGGGACTCACGGAAATATTAATGAGGCCTGGCAATGGCTTCTATTAAGTCCCCGTGCCTAGGGTGAACAAAAAAGGGATGAGGTTGCGAGAGTTCGTACTATCGTGATAACAACTACAGTCCCTACTTATAATATCACCGTACATCATTCGAAGGCGTTGATTAGTCGTCGTGACTATAAGGGCAAATTTAACCATCCCCATACGTTCTGCTCGCCTCACCCTGGACAGAGTGACAGTGTGTCGTGTCGATCTTGATGGATATATTCCGTGGCGCGCGCTGCCAGTGGCAAAGATAAATGCGATAGCTTACCCTTGAAGAGCTAATCATCGTTCCACGCAAGTTCTGAACCGAAATGTCGATCGTGACATTATTTCAGGTGACGAAATGGTCACGGTGGCTGTTCTTTCGATCAGTGTACCCAAATTCATGAGTCGTCAATATCGAATACAAACAGGTGAAACCATTGAATATATCACGCTACCAGTCACTGATGGACGTTGTGAAGACTGCAAATGCCAGGTCGATTGCGATGCCGGCTGCACGCGCGCATTCCATATGCATGCATCTTCCATCAACTCCGCAGGTGGCACGAGGCCGCTAGTAAGGCTATTTTATGTAAACTGGACTTCCGTGACACTTCTGCCGTGCACTCTACCCTTGCTTGCGCTGCTACTACTGCGTCCCCCAGTACTCTCCCCATCCGCCGTACGCTTCCTCGTTGGTCGAGTGAGCTCATATGGATTCCGAAAGTAAGTACTCGTCGCTTTTTTCGTCAGCATGGAGAGCAATGGAATGATGTGTCTATCAGTTGGGCGGCTGCTTTCTCGGGCGGAATCCCTTGGCGACCAGTTTAAGCAAGAGGGCGGGCGCCACGTCATCGAGGAGGCGATCGCCCTTGCTCGTAAAGGACTGGAACTCTGCTCACCCGACCACCCCCTGCGAGCTCGCTCTCTGGGACAGCTTTCAATTTGTCTCTCGGACCGGTACGAACAGTTTGGTGATATAAGGGACATTGAAGAGGGGATCCTTCTTAATCGGGCTGCCTTGCAGTTTCGTCCAACGGGGCACCCTGACCGCTTTATACCTTTGGGCAACCTTGCGAAAGGTCTTTGCATTCGGTATGACCAACTTGGGGCAACAGATGATCTGGATGAAGCCATTTGCCTGGAGCGAGAGTCACTGGTGCTTTGTCCGCTAGGACACCAGCATCGGTCAACATCATTGAGTAATCTTGGCATTTATCTCGCGGGCCGGTACAGGAAGCTTGGTGCCATAGAAGACTTGGACGCGAGTATTTCCTTTTTTCGGGACTCCCTGGCCCTTTGTTCACAAGGGCACCCTCGACGCTCAAATTCGTTGAACAACCAAGCAATCGGTCTGCATTACCGGTACAAGAAGCTTGGCAGGATGGATGATTTGGATCAGGCGATTGTGTTGCACCACGAAGCACTTGATCTTTGGCCACCTGGGCACCTGAATCACTCAGTTTCATTGAATAACCTTTCGAGTTGTCTCCACACGCGGTACCTGAAGCTTGGAAATATAGATGATCTGGACAAGGCGATTGTGTTGGAACAAGAGGCACTTGATCTTCATCCACTAGGGCACCCGAACCGCTCAATTTCGTTGAATAGCCTTTCGAGTAGTCTTCACACACGGTACTGGAAGCTTGGAAAACCGGTTGATCTCGACGAGGCGATCATACTTAATAAGGAAGCAGTCGAGCTTCGTCCACTAGGTCATCCCTTTCGATCGCAGTTCTTGCAAGATCTTGCAAATCAACTTTGCATTCGTTTCACATGCTCACAACAGTCCCGTGACAGTACGGCATTGTTCGACGTGTACACCAAGCTTGCAGATATTTCCCACACAGTGTCGTCTGCTGATCTATCTGCGGCAAAAAAATGGATCGATGTGGCTGAAGATTTCAATCATTCCACGACAGTCCTCGCATACGAAACCTATCTTCGATTACTCACTCATCATTTGGCTGCTTTGCCATCATTGTCTCGTCATTTGAATATCGTCAAAGAACTTTCATCGTCGCTCGCACAAGACGCCTTTTCTGCCGCTCTTCGGAACCAGTCGTTTACGAAAGCTGTCGAGCTTTTGGAACGGGGTCGGGGTGTATTTCTGAGCCAGCTAGGTCGACTTCGTTCCCCCGTCGACGAAATTATAGAATCCGGACAGGACGGAAACATTCTGGGAACCAGGTTCTTGCAGCTCACATCAAACATCCGCGAGACTCTGCAAACATCCGGTGCAAATCAGCACGACCACGTTTGTCACTTGAACGTGGAACTACAGAGGGTCGTATCGGACATTCGCAGGTTACCCGGTTTCTCACATTTCCTCCTACCACCGCTTTTCCCGCACCTCCGGAAAGCTGCCATTCACGGTCCCGTTGCGATCGTGAGTGCGAGCACGTACGGCTGCGACGCACTTGTCGTCTTCTTTGATCGGGATCCGGTTTACATCCCGCTGCACATATCAAGGGACGAAGTCCGTGGCATGACTTCGGAGCTGCATAGGTTGACGAAGCAGACGAAAATCACCGACATGGGCAAGTATTTCGCAGCTGTCATGCGGGAACTCTGGAAGAAGGTTGTTTTCTCGATCGTCGACGTCCTCAAGACGAACCACCCTTTACAGTCGCGCATATGGTGGTGCCCCACCTCTGAATTTTCTCTCATTCCTTTGCACGCGGCGGGCATGTATAGGACAGGTCAATCCAGGTTCTCTGATTTCTATGTCTCGTCATACACATCGTCGCTCGCGGCGCTCATTCACGCTAGAGAGTGTCAGCCGTCGAACTCTCTGGCTGAGGCGAAACGTTTCGTTGGGATCGGTCAAGCAAAAGCTGCAGGGGAGAGCGAGCTCCATTCGATAGCCGATGAGCTCACGGCGATTGGAGAACGAGTCGACGGTCGTGCCTTGTTCACGCGCATGGAGGCGTCGGCGTCGACCATCGCCGAGGTGATGGGTGCGCTCGAGCAGACCGAATGGGTTCACCTTGCATGCCACGGCCTACCGAACAAAAAAGAACCTTTCGAGTCTGCTTTTGGTCTCTACGACGGGAAGCTGACAGTGGAACGTCTCCTTCATTGCGACTTGAAGAATGCAGAGTTTGCATATCTGTCCGCTTGTCATACGACAGTCGGAGACGAATATTGTTTGGATGAGATGATCCATCTCGCGTCGGCAATGCAATTTGCAGGGTTCCGTTCGGTGATTGGGACGATGTGGGCGGTGGACGATGGACAGACTGAATATCACGTCCAAGTTTTACGAGAAGATGATAGACGAGTCGGGTCGTCTGGACCATTCCCGTGCGGCGTACGCGCTACATCACACGATGAGGGAGCTGCAGGGACTATCGTTTGATCAACGAATTCTGTATGTGCATTTCGGAGCCTAGATCGACTTTGTTCTTCCCTTCTTTCCGTTTTCGATTAGTCGCACCTTTTCACTTTGTGATATCTTTAACAATTTATGTATTCACTGTCGTGCTCTTTTTTGCATGTTATCTGTATAGTTTCACTCATAGTATGTGTCGTGTCTTCTGATCCGTTGCCTCAATACTATGTAACTACTTAGGCACGTAGTCACAACGACGACGTGACGCTCATGAGGTAGCTTGAGCTGAAAGGCCTTTGAGTGAAGAGGGCGGACTAAGTTCGATTAGCGCCGTGCCGCGCTTGGAGACGAACTGAATTATTATTCAGTGCAGTCGAAGTGATTCTCAGTCCAATGCAAGAGATAATCCATTACACAAAGGTTGTAGTACCAGCATTGCAAACTGATCGCCAGGTTATTAAGCCTGAACAGGCACGAGCGCTCCGGGGCTCTTGAGGACAAGGGAGTCTCGATGGAAGGCACTCTCATCCAAGTCCCCTATGGTATCCAGCCTCTGGTATCGTTCCCCGAGAGAACAGCGATTGTTGTTGCTTTTCGCAAGGTTTACCAAAGTTACATAGCGATCAAATGGTACAGTAGTACATCACGTATGTAGAACGCGTATAATGAGCAGCCATGTGCAGAACTGAATGTACATGCACCCCAGCGCTCTATTCACTCCATCACGCTATAACCGCAACGGCGTCCTTCATGTCAGAATTCGACGGAGAATACTAGGACAAGTTAATCATCAGATTCGCCCCCACACGTGCTGCTCACCTCATCCTGGACAGAGTGATGTGTCGTGTCGATCTTGATGGATATATTTTGTGGCATGCGCTGCCAGTGGCAAAGATAAACGAGTACGAGTCATCTCTAAAATACGATAGCTTACCCTCGATGAGCCAATAATCGTTCCACGGCGATCGTCAAGCGACATGTCCATGCCGTCCGAACGAGATGCTTGCATCAATCCTTTGCGTGCGTTCAGGTTGGCAAGAAGGGAGTTGCAATATACTGTAAAGGAGTGCATGAATAAAAAAAATGCATCACTGCAGACACAGGACGAACATCGACCGATGCAGAGGTAGAACGTGACGAAGTAAAAAGTCTGCGGCCAAACGGACACCTATGACAACCAAAGATCGGCGACAATCATTTGCAGGATCCGGGGGCACTCACGCATACTAGCGACCCAATCGCACAAAAACTGCTGCGCGTCAGCACTGTGTTCCTCGAAAAAAATCCACAAATTGACCTTGTCAGAAGACTGGTATTGATGCTTAACATGACCTAAATGCAACATTTGTCTTTCATCGAGAATAACGCCGTCGAGATGCACACTTACCAACTTGTTGACCAATGTGTCGGATCTGATCGGAGAGCATGAAATGTGAGCAATGATTCTGTAGACATGCCGAAAGGCCCACCTCTGGAAGCCTGTTCGCGACGTGTGCAGGATAACACAAAGTGATACGGCGACAAGTACGTCTCCAACTGCGGAAAGCACACTGATTGTCTGCGAAAGATCCTAAGCATATCATTAGTCGATGCTCAACCGTCTGGATTTCTTTCATTTACGTTGAAAGCACCCAGTTCCGCATACGTTTGATAACGTGTCCTGGGAGTAGCGTAAGGAAGTCGTCAATTAGAACCGAATATGAAACAAAACGTACGCTCCGGTGGCATAAACTAGACAATGTCATTATTGTCAATGGTTGATGTTTATAAACGAAGTTTCTCGTAACTTTACCTAAGGTTGTGACTATCGACAACATGCGATGAGAAAGCGAACTTATAAAGTAGTACCGCATATGACTTACTGAACTGCGCGAAAACCAACACCCCCTAAAAGAATAAGAACTAAGAAATCAGATCTCAGATCTCAAACCCTACACGACTTACAATTGGGACAGAGATAAACCATTTTCTATAACCACTACTGACTGTGAGGCGACTTAATGACGGTGCTCGTTAGCAGAGAGTGGAAGTGGGCGTACGCTTGTAAACACGCAGCCCAAGGAAGCATTGAACGAAGAACGTCGTGAAGGCCTAGTACGGGGGTAGTTAAGAAAGGATTCTTGCAGACGAAAAAAAAACATGCGTACATTGAAATAGATTTCCGCCTACGTCAAATCGCAAGTCAATAACGCGTATCAAACAAAACTGTGACATACGATCATGCTCCTGATGGGAAATGAGCAAATGGGTTTCGCTAAAAAGATTCACTCGCCATATGATTTTTCCGAGCGCATCATAATTCCCGAAATAAACAATGAGGTGCATATACACTGTGGATGGATGAATAAGTACACGATACGTACGAGCAATGTGTGATCATCCTTACCTTGATGCGAAATCATAGCCTGATTGGAACTGTCTGTGATGAAGACAGCAATGACCTAGAACACCACGTCAGAGCAAGGACACATGGATTCACGTTGACTGACAAGGAGCTTGAGGTGCCACGGATCCGAAGGATAGTGGGTAAAGTAATAAAACGTCTGCACGCATGTGACTAGCGGTTTCCCCCTCAAACAGACTGGAAAAACGAAAAGAGTGTTGGCACACACATCCATATAGACTACGAAGGGATCAATGAGGGCGAATTTTACGATGTGTCCTGTACTCACACCGCTGCCAAGATAACTGCGATAAGAAAGGGACCAAGACTGAACTGGGTGGTCAGATGAGTGAGCACTGTGAGCACGAAAGCGGAAATACGTCTCATCCAGAAGTGCCATTGGTGGAAAGGAGCGAATACCTCAACAGCCAGAGGTTAAGAGCAATGGACGAGTAAAGAACTTCATGTCGCATATAGTTATATATCGGGCCTCCGAGTGGCCCGTCGAGCACTAAGGGGTTATTTCCACGACGTGGCGTGTCGAAATTACGAATCCAGATTATCAGGAACGGATGGATCATATCCACTGAGGTTCGCGGCCGTTGGAACCTTGTTTCAGGGCCGGGGGTGCATGTTGGGGATGTTAAATTGTTCTTCGTTCGAATGAACATCATCGCCGGCCCGGGTAGTAGTGGGTGATTTCCCGGGTAAGGATCAAAAATGTCGCTGGACCGTAAATCTTAAGGAGAACACCCCCTCGATGGTCTGAAAATTGCGTGTTCGTTATTTTCAGCCTTGCCGTTTATGTAAACCCCTTTGAGCCACGCCAGACGCTCGACTCCTAAAGTTTGTGCCTCCCGTCCCCAGCAGGCCACGCAAGTGACGCAACAGTCTTTGTCCGCTCCCAATCTCCCTCATGGGAGGAGCGACCTCGCTATCTTCATCATCATCCAGAAGATGATGTGGTCGAGGCCCATATAGACAGCGCAGATTTACAGAAAATAGTCTCTAAATCAAAATCTTGACCCACTGAGCACATCGAAATCATCAAAGTTCACACGCGTGCCACTCGAGTTCTGTCCGCAGACAACAATTGGCAACATGACATCCAATTCCCGTGTGCGAGTGGAACAATGTGAAAACACCTTTTTTTTCTGAAAGATTTCATTTTCACATTTTAATTAATGGGGACACGACTGACATATGCAATATGTTCAGGGCAACAATCCAGACTCGATCCAGCCCATACATGAACCCAACGTCCTGTATCGTTTTTGACTTTGCGATTTTGAACACTGAGCCTACGGTCTCAGAGTCATCCAGTATTATTCTAAGTTCGACTACGTTCTCGTTACCATGTGATTGTATATCGACATCCAGAGGCAACTCTACAGGTCACTGATACCATCGTTCCCTCAGCCTTTTTCTCCTGACCATCGGCCTCGTCACCGCTATCGCCACAAGAAGCCCGACGACGGTCAACACCAACTGCACCTTATTAAAGTTTTCAGAGAGCACATCAAACGTTCCTGATGGCGCAACACGCGTCAGGAATAGGTCGGTGCCAACCGCCAGGATCAACGACGTGGACTCGAGCTGCGAGGGCGCAGTCACGATCTGACGTACGTCAGCTACCTGTCCAAGCGTCAACGCGAGCACACTCGAGGAATCATGGTAGACAAACCTCGCAGTAGTGGGACAAGACGAGCCGTCCGTCGTCCGACAAGACTGGATCGTATTGTACGAGCATCTCCTCGGCTTCTTCGCTCGTTGGTTTTCCTTTTGGTCGGCGTGGGTTCAACAGACGACGTGGAATGGAATGGATGCTATTTTTCTGGCTTGATACTGTCCCAATCGAAACGTTAGAATAACGTGGTATAACGCTATTCACAAGCGATGACTCACTTATGATATCCTTGGTCGACACGCCAAATTTAGTAGTCGTCGTCGCAATGGCCGTAACGCCGTGCGGTACCACAAAGGCTTGCTCGTACACCGAAAACTCCGTGGTCTTGTTCGAGTGGGACGTAATATCCGAACTATCAACAGTCATCGTTCGACATTCACCCAAGTCAAATAGACACATACCTCGAAATCTTTTCGTCTGGCCCATACCCTTCGTACATTTCCACTGAAACGACACGATAACCTTTGGCACCTCCAGCCTCGGTATCATCATAATATGAATAAACTAGCCAATTTTCGTCCAACGTGGCTTGGATATCGCATTTCCCGCCCACAAAAGGCAATGAGACGTGGTACAACACCGTGCCCTTGACCACATCGACCACGTAGAGACCACACGCGAGCGAAGATGATGACGAAGTGGGCGACGGAGCAGAGATCATCACCGTCATGTGAGGATTCAGATACTTGTATAGCGTACTCCTGTCCCCCTTTACCCTCCCTACACTCGCTACCTCGCGGCCCCTGTGGGCACTCTTGATAATAGTAACCGCTTCGTTTTCACCAAGGGATACACCCCATGTCGGGGAGGCGACGTGGAAAAAAGACAGTTCGTCGTTGAGGCCCAACTGATGGCCAAGAACTTGTGTACCTGCTCGTAATGCGAGGTGCATTTTTGGGGCCAGCACTTCAAGGGAAGAGCGCGTGGCAGGAGTATCAGGGTAGAGTTGGACCTGATCAAGGAAATTTTGATTAGCGAATAACCAGCAGGCATACTCACGAAACTGACCTGCAAGAATTCGTCCAACATCCCGATCGTATCATTGCCGTCTGGCAAAGGGAATACATCTATCATCGGACCAGCAATTACATCCACACCTTCTAAAGGGCTCATCCATCTTCCACCGGGACCCCTGACGTTGGTACGAGGATTTCCGGGCTCACCACTTGTAGAGTTGAGCTTGATATACTTGATGTCCTCTCCGGTCAGAGGGTCAAAGTGGAAAATGACAGTATCCACCAACGACTATCCAATAGCCAATCAATGGGCACCAAATATGTATCAGGAGAATATACGCACATTGTCAGCGACCCTCTGCGTAACCAATGCAATTCCCTCGCGGCCCTCAGTGGTCGTATCCTCCGCTCCCAGCTCGGCTCTGCGCACCGAGAATGCCTTCACAGGCACAATTCTTCCGCCAACTTTCCGTGCCCACCCGAGTCCAAGCATTCGACTCCATACGATCGCACCCGTGGATGTATCTAACGCGAAGAGCTTCCCGTATGGCGACGAAGTGATAAGCAACTGACGAAATGAGAAGGGATCGCGAACAAGTATTTTAGACGAAGGTGAGCGGTTCGGGATAAAGTAGGGTGCAGCCGACGTGGTGGGACCAGAGCGAGTCGGAGAGATAATGGAAGATGGTGATGCGTATGAGCCGGTCGCAAATCGTGTCACAAAATGAACTATATACTGAGGCAAGTTCTGCGAATGAGGCGTCAAGAAAAGGATCGGCAGCACAAAAGTGCGATCGCACCTTAGCATCCCCAATCTGTCTTGCGGCTTTACTCCAAAAGCCTTCATTCCTACTGTCAATGCTCAAGCCGCCTATCACCTCATCTTTCGCGGGCGGGAGCTCAACAAATGTGGCAGTCTCTATGGTTGCAAGAGATTCTTCGCGCACCCACTGAAGCGTATTGCCATTCCAGAGTTGAATAGATCCTGACGAGGTAACGAGAAGGAGCTTATCATTCTTGCTGGCCTCTGAGGAGTCAATGGAGGAGGGTAAGAATGTAACCTACGTAAATATAAGTCCGGCGCCAAAGATCAGGATGAACGGAAAAAGTACATACATGCCCGATCGATCCGTGCTCAATGGGCTCAAAAGGGAATCCGAAGCCCGACATCTGACCCGTTCCTTCCCGTAGCTTCGCTTCAAAAGTTTGGTGGATTGCCTGCTAATTTGTCGTTCGCCATTAGGGACGTGATCGAGGAGAGTGATCAAAACTCACATTGTGACTGTAGGACCAAGCCACCTTGCTAATACACGGATTCCCGTCCCCGTTTAGTACACCAGTAAAGAGCGGCGGCGAGGTAGATGTGGATGGCGCCTGCATGCGCCTCGCTCAGTAAACAGCCCACCCTCCTCAGTCTAAACGGAACTCACCCCTTTACTAAAGTCCCATATTACCCTCATAGGCGATCCACTGGTTTCGTAACCCAAGACGTGGGCCGTGTCGTCTTCCTGGAAAGCCATGAATATCCCACTGCTTGAGAGGTCAACGTCTTGTATACGCTTGTATGACACATCGGGGATAGTTAAAACTTTGCCTTTGAGTGATGGAGAGAGTGGAGCGGAGAAAATAGACAGAGGAGACTTTGGTTCATTTGACGAAGGAGAAAGCCAGACCAGAGATGGACCGAATGCGTCAACATCAGCATCAGAATGTGGATCTGTAGCAGAGGAAGACTCGGATCGTGAAGGGCCCAGTAATAGAAAATCGGTCAAAGCATTCGTTATGGTGGCTGGGATGTTTACGCTGGCGATGACTGTTCCCGAGCTGAAATCGAGCGTCGTAACATGAAGCGTATATGATCTAACGGATTTCGCGAAACCTGCGACGTATAGCGTCGACGTGTGGGTATCAGGGTATATATGAGTGTATATCACGAGGGAACTGGAAAAGACGGGTAAGGATGAATACATGCGCTCGGAAAGTGCTGCAAGCACTCACCCCTGGTCCTCAGACGTCCATTGCCATGCGGTCTCGCCGGTATTGGAATCGATGCTTCGAACGGTGTCTCCGTTTGTGAGGACAACTGTCCGAGCACTGCCCTCAGCGTGTACTATCGATAGCGCGATACCAAGAGAGGGCGTGTCGTGTTTCTTGGCCTCGTCTGGATTGTGCAGTCGCTTCTCGAGAATGAGGTGCCCCGTCGGTGCGTCATGGACGCGCAGAGTGGACCCAGCGGGTCCCGAGAGAGCATAGACGTCTGAGGGAGCGTCAGAGACAGCGCACACGGCATAGCACAACATACATACTATTGTGCTGTACTTTGAATGCCATGATGGCATCTTGAGCATCGTGTATGCTTCTCCACACTGCAAGAATCAAGGTCACCGTCGCCGACAGAGAATGAAACCGGGCGGACCTATGGTGCCATCCGTCGCGTTGAGGGCGGCCAACACGTTATTGGCGGTGGCAGCGAATACGGTGTCGCCGTAGAGCACGGGACTGGTGAGCTGTGAGGTGTACAGGGGGACGCCGACGAGCTTGGTGTACCAGTCGACGACGCCGGCCTCGGATTCATGGATGGCCTGTGCGGCGAGCACGGCAGACAGCGAGCACAGACACCGTAAGAGGCGCATGGCGGCGGCAAAGAGAGTGCCAAAAAAATTCCCACAGGCGGCCGGCGGAGTCGCTGGCGGCGTCGACACCGACATCGTTCGCTACCACCACTATGACTTACGATCCCGACAAATGGATAGACCAGCTCATGTCCTGCCACCATCTTCCAGAGGCCGACATGAAAATCCTCTGCGACACAGTCCGCTGCATTCTCATGGAAGAGTCCAACATCCAGCCCGTCTCTTCCCCAGTCACGATATGTGGCGACATCCACGGCCAGTTCTGGGACCTCCTCGAATTGCTCAGAAAAGGTGGAAAGGTCCCCGAAACAAGCTATATATTTATGGCACGTAGGTGTCGCTTTCGATGAAGTGGCCAATGCTTATTGGCTGCCTTGGCTACCGTTCCCCTGTTGCGTTGATCGTGGAACATACGTTCGGCGCATATCCATCATTCCTGGTGACAGGGTGACTTTGTCGATCGCGGACACTACAGTCTTGAGACTGTGTCTCTCTTGTTGGCCTTTAAAGCAAGGTAGGGAATCTTTCTGTCGACTCCTCGTCTTCTCACGCGCGCCTAGATACCCGGACAGAGTCACCCTCCTCCGAGGAAATCACGAAAGTCGCCAGATTACGCAGGTTTATGGATTTTACGGTTTGTCTCATTGCTCTGGTAGATAACTGCTCACCCGTCTTCCCACAGATGAATGCCAACAAAAGTATGGTAGCGCCGCCGTCTGGAAGGCTTGCTGTAATGTTTTCGATTATCTTAACCTGGCTGCTGTAAGTAACTCTTCTCTCAAATTAACATTGGCGAACCGCACGATCATCTCGATAGATAATCGACGGAGAAACGCTTTGTGTACATGGTGGACTTTCACCTGATATACGCACACTGGATCAAGTACGCGTTTTGTCACGCGCCCAAGAGATTCCACATGAGGGCGCCTTTTGCGGTTTGTCCTCTCTTTGATACTTTCTCGCTTGTAGTCTTTACAACAACATCGTCTAGATCTCATGTGGTCAGACCCTGAAGATATCGATACATGGGCTGTCAGTCCACGCGGTGCCGGTTGGCTGTTTGGAGGAAGCGTTACCCGGGAGGTAAATCAGTCGTTTTCGTTTTCTTCATCCCTCAATGTTTACATCTGGTTATAATAGTTCAATCATACGAACGACTTAACTCTCATAGCTCGTGCCCACCAGCTCGTTCAAGAAGGTTATAAATACATGTTCGATGAAGCACTTGTCACGGTGTGGAGCGCTCCTAACTATTGCTATCGATGTGGCAATATGGCCAGTATTTTAACGATCCGAGGGAGGGGAAATGGCGACGGTGACTTGAGTAATGATGAGAGTAGCAGTGGTGCTGTAAACGGTGGAGAGATTGGAAGATATTTCACGGTGTTTGGTGCTGCGGAGGAGAACGAACGGGATAAGGGTATGCAGACGAGGAAGCTGGTGAGTACATTTCATACTTTATGCTTTTCTCTTTTCTCTGTGTTTCTTTTTCCACATCCTCCATTGACCTGTTTCACGGTTTTCAGGGTACCATGCAATACTTTGTATGATAGATGTATAAATCTCATGATTAATTGATGATCTCGAACAGCCGAAATTTCTTCGAAATCTTCAATTAATCATGGATCGTCGATTTGCGAGTACAGTCTGAACTGCCTGTTTTCGTGTGCACACAAGAAGTATTGAAAACCTGCTGAATTGAGGTACATCTTCTCATTCCTTGAGCGAAATGCTTGTCGATTGGTTTTACTTTGTGGCTGAATTGCTGAAATTTGTGAGAGTGCACAGATAACACCAAGATCAGATCCATTCTTTATGAGTTACCCTTCATCTGTTTTTCTGCATAATTTGGGTAAGTATTCATTCATTCATATCTACCCAGTGATTAAGACAATGTCTCTGTAGATGATATCTTACCACTGCTTGTATTTTCTGAGGAAAAGTATCTTCTGATGAGGTATGTGGGCATGCTTGAAATGCAAACTTCCATCTAACTTTCACCTCTATGCAGACAAGATGTTTAGGTACACATTTGCACAGAGTGTTGAGAGATTGAGTCTGCCTCCAAAAGACACTATTTTCAACTCATACTGAGGACCTATCAGACTAATATTCATTGTCATAGCACAGAATACTGTATTGCACTACATCTGTGCAACTGAGTTGAGTGTTGATGTTGCTTAATTGGGTCATCTATCCAACAATTTTCTAATACCTGTCTTCAATGTTAATAACTTGTTTCATAAGATCAGAAACACTGGTCACATATACATATATGAGATGAGCAATTAGATATTGGGTACAATGTTCAACATGCATGTACATCAAAAAAGGAAAATAGGGCAAGGTGTGGAATGGTATGTAACATTTCTAGATCAACATGTAATCAATTCCAACACAATATCCAGGACTTCCCATACAAGAAGTTACTATAGTCAGGTTTGTAATGTCCCTTTGAAGCAATAACCATGGTATGAGTGGGAAGATAAAAGGCATGCCTAGCCCAAGAGGGAATCCAACAAAAGCAAGCACCAGATAAAAGCTCTATCCAACCATCCTCCTTTTGATACAGTTCCTTGAATTTCTGAGAATCTTGTAAAGACCAAATTTTAATGGTTGAATCTACAGAACAAGAAGAAAAGCCAGTTCCATCAGGAGAGTAAGTCACAGAGATGACAGAACTTGTATGCCCTTGAAATGGACCTGCTACACATTCTCCAGTTGTTGAATTCCAAATTCTAATGGTTTTGTCATTAGAACCAGAGATAAGGGAGTTTCCATCAGGTGAGTAAGCAATAGTCTGAACTTCATTTGTGTGCCCTTGAAATGGTCCTGCAACACATTCTCCAGTGTTTGGATTCCAAATCCTGATGGTACTGTCTCCAGAACCAGATGCAATATAATTACCATCGGGAGAATATGCCACTGAGTAAACTGTTTCTGTATGCCCAAGAAATGGTCCAGCAACACACTGTTGAGTGGCTGAGTCCCAAACTCTGATGGTTTCATCAGATGAGCCAGAGACAATATGACTACCATCTGGTGAATAAGCAACTGAATACACTTTTCTTGTATGTCCCTGAAGTGGATCTGTTGCACATTTGGCAGTGTGTGCATCCCAAATTTGAACTCTATGATCATCAGAACCTGAGACAATGTGGTTGCCATCAGGTGAGTAGGCAATAGAGCAGATATCATCATAATGCCCCTTGAATGGACCTGCCACATGACATCCAGTGTTTGCATCCCAAACTGTAATGGCAGTACCAATAGCAGTGGCAATGTGATTGCCATCAGGTGAATAGGCAATAGAGTCAGCTGAAGCTTGAGGGAGTAGAAGTTGACCTGTAATATATTGGCCTGTATCAACTTTCCAGATTTTAAATGAGCCATCAAAAGAGCCAGAGACAATATTGCTGCCATCAGGTGAATAAGCAATGGTTTTAATCAGCCTAGTATGCCCTTCAGAAGAATTTTCCATTATTACTCTCTGACTTGTACTGATGTTCCAAACTCAAACAGTCTTGTCCCAAGAACCAGAAGCAATGCTTTCACCATCAGGTGAATAGGCAACAGAGGTCACCATGAGTATATGTCCTTGAAATGGACCTGCCACACATTGGCCATTGCTTGTACTCCAAGTTCTAAGAGTATAGTCCACAGAGGCAGAGACAAATGATTACCATCTGGAGAATAGGCAATACATTTGATGCTGTTAGTGTGTCCTTCAAATGGACCCAAAGGACATTTTCCAGTAACTGCATCCCAAATTCTGATGGTATTGTCAGATGACCCAGAAGCAACATTGGAGGTAGTGGGTGAATAGGCAATAGAGGTGACCCAACCCCAATGTCTCAAGGGCCCCACTAAGCATTGTCCAGTGGATATACTCCATAACCTAAGAGTCTCATCATGGGAGCCAGAGGCAATCTGCTTTCCATCAGGAGAAAAGGCTAGAGATATAACTGTATTTGTATGCCCTTCAAAGGGACCTGCCACCTGAAGCCCAGTGCATACATCCCAAACTCTGATAGTGGGACTGTAACCATGATAGCCTGAGGCAATAAAATTGCCATCAGAAGAATAAGCCACAGCTGATGAGTCATCTTGAAATTGATGAATACACTGGCCAGTATCTGCCATCCAGACAAAAATAGACCCATTTTGTGATTTAGAAATAATGTGGCTACCATCAGGGCTGAAGGCAACAGAGGTTACTGAAGATTGGTTCACATGTGATAGAATGACCACACATTGACCAGTGATCACATTCCAGATCCTAAGGGTACCATCCAGACTGCCAGATACAATGTGAAGACCATCAGGAGAATAGGCAACACATAAAACATGTTTAGTATGTCCTTGCAGAACATGTATTTCTGCAGGCCAATCAGCTGGATATCCCAGAGTCACTGAGAGATGATTTTGAAGATGGTTAGCCCATAGTTGGCAAAGAGGAGAGTTAGAGGGTGTTTGTGGCATGGCTGACAAATAAAGATGTGGTGTAGATTCCCTGATGATTGGAGCAAACAGTTGAATGAATTGAACTGCCTCTGTTGCAAGGTTGGCAACCTCATGACCCTGGAAACAACACATTCAATATTTGCCACTTATCAACCACAGTACAACAAACCTTGGCCCATTGCTTCAAAATAGTACAGGCTCCTAGAGCTGCTAGAGTATATGACACATCAGAGGAGAGAAGACTGATGGCCTCAATCCAAAAGGGAAAGAAATTCTTGAAGAAGGAAGTAACTTCATCCAATAGCTCCGAGGTACACTCCGTATGCTGCATGTGGTCCATCCAGTACTGGCAGGAATAGGCTAGGTAGGAGGGAATGGCCCTAGTCACCCGAAGTGGGAGATCAGGGACAGCATTGTTGCGAAGTCGCGAGTCCTCGAGACTGCAGATGTTGAACTTGAGCATCTGTTGCATACAATCAAGCAAGGCATGTCCCAGACAGAGATAATGACAGGGTAGAAGGGTCACATGAAAGATTGAGCTACGAACGTCATCCAGCAAGAAGTCCCGAAATGAGGTGTGAAGGGGGCGAATGGGTTTTTGTTCATTGTGTACACCATCGAGCAATGATCCCATGGGTTTTATGATATCTCGGATATTCATGCGTTCATGAAAGAGGGTAGAAAGGGATGTGAGAGACAAAGGCTCTTTGAGGGCAAGAATAATAGCCATCACGTCTCGAAACCTGTATCGAACAATATCCAGACCAAACAGTTGACCCAATATGGTCCGGTATAGCTCGTCCAGAGGGTGGACGCCAGCACTATTCCTCTTTTGTGTAAGTATCTTGAGCCGCTCGGGTATGTTGAGCCCGATGGCACCATGTCCTTCAATAAATTTACATGCGGTGGATGCCCACTGAAAGAGGCGTTGGGAGTGGTGGACGAGTAATTTACACCACTCCTGGTTTGGCCAAGCAGTTTCGAGCTCGGCATACCTAAGCAGAGAATGACGAATAAACTTCTCTATATCTTCGTCGACAACTTCCTCAACAATATCGCCCATTTGCTTATGGATAATCTGTGGGCCAGAAGAAATTTCGGCGACGATGTCACTCTCCGGTCGAGCGGTGACAAGGAAGCGAAGGTTCGTCGGAAAGCCGTCTTGAGCGACTTGCTCAGAGAAGGCGCGTAGAAGATCTCGGCGGCTGGATGGATCTCCGCTCTCGTCAAGGGCATCCACTACGATTATTAGCGGCCCGATGGTATCGAGGCATTTGTAAGGCTCAACAATGAGCCGCTTGACTTGCTCTGACAGCGATAATGACATGCGAAGCGACCGGTTGTCTTTGACGACCCGCCAGAGCTCCACCTTGTATTGGAGATTGTGATCAGAGAGATCGCGGGCGATAGTACTGAAAAAGTTTTGCGGGTTCCGTCTTGTGACATCACTACGGAGAAAACAATACGACGAGCCCAGTCTCTTTTGTTCGTCGTATAATCGAGCGACAGAGTGGGCAACAGCTGATTTTCCCGATCCCGCGACGCCAGTGAGAAGGCATACTCGTGGAGCATCCAAATCGGGATTGTTCAGGATATCGCAGATCTCTTGGATGATGTACTCGCGAGTCCCTGGCAAACACCCCTTGTCTTCCAAGTATCTGGCTCCAGCCGCATAGGGCACGTCGTTTAAGTCGATGGATTCTGCTGTATCCCAAGCAAATGAGTGGCTTGATACACCTTGGAGAGAAGAACCCACCGAGGTCCTGCACAGTATTCATCATGCGAAAGACAGTAACGCCAGATTGCAGCGTGACTCCCTCCAGGAACGCTGCCTTCAGATCCCGAAGTTTGTTCTCATAATCTGAGATCTTTGCATCGACGTCCGAGAAGGTGTATTTTGCAGTTCGTGCCACTACAGATGGAAATTAGCGACGAGCTCATGAACTTACAAACAACTAACAGAAATTATTCTGCTTGGCATACTCAGTGATGAAATAGCCGCACTCTGTCACTTGCTGGATGAGAACCTTGATCGCCTCTTCGTGCGCCTTGACCGCCTTCAAACAGTCGCCATCCTGAACGAACGTAAAGACGTCCTTCATAACCCCCGCTAAGCGAATCACTTGGTTATCGCGATTTTTTTGGTTTATGAGTACCTAAAGGGAAATAGAATCAATAATGGCCACGTATGAGAATAACAAGTGAGAAAAAGGAGACCTTATTTGCAGCGGATAAGACAGACCATGCCATGGATGCGTACGGATGAACCTGACGAATTTAAGCCGAAGAAAGTTTGGAAATAACACCAAATATCTCAACGATAGCAGCCACGATCTTGTTGAAGATGGCTACCCTTTTCAGCAAAACACCCCATGTATCTTCGAATGTCGGTGCGTCGGCCACAATTTCCGTAACAATATCATTCGCCGAATCCACACAACTAATGATTTGTGGCGTGGGGCCAAGAACACTGATCAGTTCCGCCGCCCCGCCGACGGCATCGGTAGCTTGGAGTTCGTGGGCATCCATATCTCCACGTGTCTCAGTAGTTAACGCAAACTTGATTGTAACCGCAGAAGAATTCATTTCGCTGTTCGGGGATTCTTCGTGAAGAGATCTTTCCAGCGCTTGATACGAAAGGCCGCATCAGCACATTGAGAATGTATATAACGTAAAAAGGTTTCGTACCCCCATTTCTCAAATTTCCCAGCACCCTACCGATGGTATCTGCAATGCCTCCAACAAGTTTATACTCTCCGATGTGTCGCTTCTGGTAAACCCTTGCAAGCAATATAGAATGATCATTCCCATCACTGATAAAGTTCACCTAGATGATGAAAAGAAAAGGATGTGTACCCACAAATACAAAATCTCGCCCCAAGAGGTGAGATTGTCTTTCTCTTTCGCCTCGTTCGTTAACCGCCAGGTATCATCAACGGAAAATCGAACACAATATTTCCTTGGTACAGGAAGTCTCCGCCGCGGTGGAGTGCGAAGTTCGATGCCTGAAAACATGTGAAAGGTGACAAAGAATGTTGAACGACAGAATCCTACCGTTGATAGTGATTTTTCTCAGCCTATAATCACGTTCAGCGCGGTTGCGAGTAGTGATGGCGGTTGATAAACATACACGGCTGGATCCTGAACAATACCTTGCGCCGGATCAGTGGGATTCATGGTATAAGTGAAGTTTGTGGATATAGGACAAGAAGGCAAGCTGTTGTGGGGGGTTGTGGGTCCTGGGAAACTGAATTAGCCGTTCTTGTTTATCGTTTCAGTGTGCCGCGGATACGAGCGCCTACTTACGATAACGTCAGTCCGCTTACTGCATGGGTATCCCACACTATAATCACCCAGAGCCTATCTGTAGAGTGTAAAGTATCGATCTCTTTAATCAGAGAGTCCTACAGAGGAACTCACCTTATTCGATGCATCACGAGAATGAGAAGGACTGTTCGTAAAAAATCAAACGCAGAAGACCTGCAGAAACTCCGGCATCAGTTGCCAGTGGCACTGGGGGTATGTTATTACAGCCGAGAAAAAATCATGTTGGGCGGCCAGAATGCAAAAAATAGTGTCAACAATGATAGATCGGAATTACTATGCGTGAATGTACTGACCAAGAGCCCGCAACCAATCAGTTCCGAAGTAAGTACCCCAAATTTTGCAGAGTGAGGATCATTGGATGATGGTGCGAATACGTACCTAGCCGATGACATAGTTCTTTGAAGGTTTGTTTGCTTCACAGCAGATTGAACGAAGGGTCGGTCTGGATAAGCTTTATAAGTAAGTCAGTGGCACTACTTTGTTTCATTTACTCCTACATGTTATTCAATACGTTAGCAGCTAGCCAGCGTTATCGTCTCGTTGACTCGGAAGTGGCATCGTTGGATAGAGATGACTTGATATTGAGTCATCGTCGATGATGTTCTGTTGGTTGCGCGGTGGGTATCTAACAAGAGAAAAAGAAAAAGACCTCCTGGGGGAAGTATCGCGAAGGGTGCGGAGAATGGCATGATGCTCCGATACACGCCACCTCTTGCTTGAATAGTAGTGTAACTTGCGCATAATAAGCGGCGAAGTTGAAAAACTTCCTACATACCCAAGCTCATTTCCGCTACTTCGACGAATCAACCGTGAGAGAAAACGGGAATTCCTACCACCCAGAGCGTCCATGTGGATGGCATCTCGTGTTCCATGACCCAGTATCCAAACCTTGTCTTAAAGCCTGCTTCAGACCTCCAGAGTCAAAGAACAGTCCGGGCAGGTGTGAATTCCGGGCCGAGTCGGCAGGCGCAGCTTCTTCTCCCACGGAGAATAAAACTATTTCGGAACGCAACGGGTCATTAACCTATGTTATGTGGCATCATGACAAGTGTCTGTGTCTCCAAGTCTTATCGTAGAGAACGCAAAATGGTTCGCATCATGGATCCACTGTCATTTCAGAGAGAAGCGGGAGGACTTACCCGAAATCAGCAAGATCATCTTGATGAGATACTAGTACTATTATTGGCGTGGCGTAAATTATTTGATTTTGGTTTGTTTCGCGTGGCAGTGCACCTATCGTTTCACTTCATGTTCTTCGAGTGGACGACTGTCCTCAAAACTATCCTTGCACTCTTGCTCGTCTTTGGCTCATCCATGGTTCTTGGGTTCGGTAAGAAAAAGTGGGATCCGAAGGGCAAGGTGAGTCCAGAGTCGAACTCGTGCTGCGGTTGTTTTTCGCTGTTTCTTTCCATCTATATCCTTTCAAACACACTGATGTAGTTATTTTTACATCTAGCATGTCTACATTACTGGTGGAAGTCAAGGCCTTGGACTCTCGCTTGCAAAAATTCTCGCAAAGAGAGGGGCCAATATCTCTATCGTGGCACGAACCCAGAGCAAGCTAGACGCCGCTCTGGCACAGCTCGAGGTACATACAGCGGGTTTAACCCTTGTTACCTTTTACTCACTCTTCTTTTTCTTTTTCTTTATGGTGCGACGCCACAATCTTCGGGATTACTTAGGCACTCCGAGTGTCTCCCACCCAGTCCTTCCAAGCGTTTTCTTTCTCTCTTACTTCTTCTTCAACTTCGACGGAAGCTCTGCTTGCAGCGACAGCTGGTCAAGGTGAATTCCCAGATGCCGTCTTTTGTTGTGCAGGTGCTTCAAAGCCCATGTTTATCGTGGATATGGGTGAGAAAGAGGTTGAGGGTGGAATGAGGGATGGATACTGGGTGCAGGCTTGGACGGCTTTGGTGACTCTGCATCACTTTTCATTGATTTTCATTTACTCATATCGTGCTTAGGCAGCTACAAAAGAGATGGCAAAGAGAGGACGGAAAGGCAAGATTGTCCTCGTTTCTTCGACCCTTGGATACATGTCGATTGTGGGTTACACTTCGTACTCTCCCGCCAAGCATGCTTTGAGAGGTATAATTATCCGCGATTCCTTGTGCCGTTGATCTAATCAATGAGTGTAGGTCTAGCGGAATGCCTTCGCTCCGAGGGCCTCCTCTATGGTATCACAACCCATATCTTCTTCCCCCCCACGATGTATACCCCTGGATTTGATGAGGAGAACAAGACCAAGCCTGCTATCACGCGCAAGATTGAATCCACCGATGAAGGACTGACTGCAGAGCAAGCTGCTCAAGGTCTCTTCAAAGGCGTCGAAAATGGCGACTTCCATATCACAGCAGATTTGATTACAAGTTTGTTCAGGGCTTCGACGAGAGGGTGCTCGCCGAGAGGGAACGCGTTGTACGACATTATTCTCGATGTGGTTGCATTGGTCTGTCCCTCTTTGAATCTTACTCATCTATCGGTCTCATGCATAATCTGCATCACGTTAGATTGGAGTCCCTATCTGGCGTCGTTCGGTCGACAGCCAGATTACTGCGCACCGAGAGGAACACAATGCTTACCTGAGACAAAGGGGATTTTTTGACGGCGCTGCGTAGTAGTGAGCTCGTACTTGGAATTGTGGTTGCCACTCTTTGACCTGCCGTGCAACGGGCCTATACCGTATATATCCTTGCTCGTTGTTCGTTATTGTTCATCCGAGTGTGCTCACCGCTTTTGTGACATTGATAGGATGGCCGATTTTCTTGTCTCAGCTTACAACTGTTAGTTGACTGTTCCTGCGCGTCTTCAAATCTTGACACAACATGCTAGCCACACTAGTGCTATGTTTGTCAGGTCACTTTTCAAATGCGATGACGCAAGGACCATGTGTTTAGGTGCTGGAGCGGGGACCTCCAATAGATTTGAACGCGTGCTGAGAAAAAGCAGTACTTTTTTCGGAACTATAGAGGGTGATATCCTGCCGGTGGGCAGTGACGGTGTTTATGACACCCGAGCATCGCACGAAGGTCAATGCTGCCCGCTGTGGTGCTTCTCCGTCGTCCGAGGCGTTGGAGCTTTGAAGAGATGAGTTTAGCTGCTTACGTCAGATAAGGTAGTCAAGTTTCCGGTTACAACTTTCCCGCCGGCAAGGACTGGACCAGTGCCTGTACCTCTCCTTCGCAACCATGATCATCTTTTCGTCGAAACACGATTTGCTCTTGAACACAGGTACCATCGACTGATCGATGTTGGTTTGTCCGTGGACCTGGTTTCTCGGATAATCCATTGATGAGTAGCTGGTGGGAGGTGACCTGGTTGCTCAAAGCATGGATTTTGCACGGCCGAGAGTGCAAAAAAATGACGTCTTCTGATCCGAGGCTAATTAATCAGGTCAGGTCCACTCCATAGCCTCTCTGCACAATGACATGTACGGCATTTTTTTCGCGGCCTTGTATCCCCGCACGGCATGAGATGCCCCTGACAGGAATAGCCCGCGATGGACGGGACAACGGTAGAATGCAAAACGCGTTCATGTTGGACGAGTGCTGTGCAAGAAATCGGTTTGGAGCCGACACACGTTGCGAGCGCAGTTCGGGTCAGCCAAAGGATATAAAGCGGCGGGAAGCGATCGGCTTTGACATCGATCACATCCCATCTTCTGCTTCTTCTTCACTATTGGCATCACTCGAAACAATCCAATCATGCGTTTTTTCCAGACTGCAATTTCCCTCGCCTGCTTGGCTGGTTCTGCTTTAGCTCAGTTGGAGCTGACTTCGATCATATATCCTCCCGCGGGTGCGACTGTGACCGCTGGCAGTGACCTCATTGTTCAGGTCGGCATTGAGGCAAGTGTGCGCGTCATTGAGTAGTATATCTTTTCTCATCCGTGCCTTTAGGACTACATTTCGAGCGTCGATGTCCTCGTCGTCGCTGTCGGTCTTGCAACTTGCAGTAACGGCGTCTGCCCCCCGGGGGACGAGTACCTGGGCCAAATCCTCTACCAGGGAGATTGGTCATACGAGGGTGCTGGCGGACCCGAAGGTAGACCTTATGACAACTACACCGTGACCATTCCGCAGGGATTCCCTGCTGGAACTGCTTCGCTGAACGTCGTCAACTTCTTCACGGTTGGGGTGAGTGTGTTCGCGTACACAGTTCGAACGAGGACTTGAACTAATGTGTTGTCGGTCTAGGCTTCGAACGAGCCTACGTTGAACTATGTGAACCAGACTGTGACGATCGTCAGCGCTTGAAGATATTAGCGAGACGTTTTGCTTCTTGTGTCTAATTTACTACTATCTATCTACTGGTATTGAAAGTACTTAGTACGAGTTGAATATCCTCAGATCTATGACAATAGATTAATCCGTCTGCCGAATATGATACTCTGCACCATAGTTCGAGCTTGGGACAGCGGTATTCCTGCCTAGCACACCATTTTTGAACTTGTACTCCGAGGGTGAATTCGGCTTCATCGGGTGGCTCAACGCACGTCAGCGTTAGCCTGGCAACTTTACATATGTAAGTCAAAAATGGCATCTCACTCAGTTCTTGATCCGAACCCCACTCAGTGGGCCCAAGAGTCCTTCCACAGCCTCTTCAAGTTGGAGACGCCGTGTATGGTAATATCAACGCCCTACGTCTAAGACACCCCTGACGGCGCGTAGAGGTGTCATAAAACGCAGAGCCTTCATTTACAACGACATTTGCTTTGGGTTTGACGTCTACAGCCTAGATCGGATCGATCAGGGGGGACAGGGGGATATAAAGCAGGGGAAAGAGACACCGACCATCCGACGCCCATATTCTTTTCAGCTCCTGAGCCGTGCACACTGAGATGATCATGCGCTTCTTCAATGCCGCACTCTCGCTGGCTCTCTTGGCAGGCTCTGCGTTGGCGCAGAACACTCTGCTCACGTACCCTCCGGCTGGAAGCAAGCTAACCGCTGGAAATAATTTCGTTGTGCAAGTCAGCCTGGGTGTTAGTACACGTTCCATCGTGAAGTATGTTTCAGGCTCATACGTTTGCTCAGAACTACCCGGAGAACATTGAGGACGTCGCCATCGTCATCGGTCTCAACCATTGCTACGGATCATGCAGTCCCGCAAGCGCCTTCATGGGTAACATCCTCTTCAAGGGGCCCTACAATCCTAAGACCGGAAACGACTATGCAAACTATACTGTAACGGTTCCGGGGGGTTTTCTTACCGGGGCTGCGTCACTGAATGTCATCAACCTTTTCATGGTTGGGGTGAGTACTTCTGTCGTGTACGTTGTTGCATGGGCTGATACCAATCGCTGGTATAGGAAGAGTATGCACCTATCATAAATTATTTGAATGAGAACGTGACCGTCGTTCAATGAATGGCTGGTGACCGGTGAAGCTTGTAATTTACTAGTATTTACCTTAGCCGGACCTGTAAAAATTTCTCACGTTTCTCTCCGCCAAAAACGATCTCTGCTTTGGGACTCTCGTCGCAGCGTGGGCTAAGAGCTACAGCGGTAGTACGACCCAACGTCATGTTTCGCAGGCACGTAGTCAGTACAACTTTTTTTCTGCTTTCTTTGTGCTGTCTCGGCATGCTCACCTCGACCCAGTTTCGTGCTTCACGGACAGCATATTTAGCCTCGGTTGGTGTGGTCGGGACCGTCGTCGCCGAGACCACTCAGAGCACAGACTCAAACACGCCGCCAGACGTGGTAGAAAACCCACCAGCTCAGCTCACCGAGCCGGAAGCCACCCACATTAATCCGACAGCCGCCCAGCCTGAACCACCCAGGATGGTGTTCCCAGACCTTCCGGAAAAGGTGCCGTTCAACTTCGTTCTCTCTTTGTTCTCTAGACATCCTCTGTTTCGTTTTCTGACAGCTTTCGATATACCCTGTCCCTACGCCGACATTGGTTCTTCTCGACACACCCTCGCCGCTTGAGCTGCGGGTTGGACAAGTGAGACGCGAAGTCTGTGGGTACTACTCGGGTGCACGAACACAGGTTCAGGGCGTGATAAACCGATGGATCGAGGTCGAAGAGGCGGTCGAATGTACGTCCATATTTTCTTTCCGAGCGCTCTGTTGCCGCTGCTTTGAAGCATGTGATCTTACTTCATGTCTCTCAAGCGCGCTTGAAATCCTTCCGGGATCCTGCAGAACCTCTTAACCCTGGCCTACTTTATACGGGTATATCCGCACTGACGGCGTCGGTCATCGTTCGATCTCGCTCGATCCCCGTGCGCTTCCTCTTCCCACCCATCTCTTTGATCGGCGCGTTTGCGTACTTCCTCCCACTCACGGCGGGTCGTGTCGGCGGCTGGGTTGAAGGCCTCGAAGGCAAGTATGCACCACGTGTCGGCGAGATTAGACGAACAAGCATTGCGCATACCAGCATGGCGTTGACAATGCTCGGAGAGAAATATAGGGAGGGAAAGGAAGGATTGGGAAAAAGCACGAGGAGTGCAGTAGAGGGGATCGAAAGCAGTACGGGCTTGAGGTTGAGCGAGACATTTGGATGGTCGAGAGCAGTTGGGGGCGATAGAAAGTCGGACGAGAACAAGAAAGCATAGATTTTTTGCGAGGGACTGCATTTTCGTATATATTCCAATGCATGTTACTTCCCCTCCAGTTCTAACGTGTCCGGCCGTGTAGCGTTCATTAGGAATCTCTTGTGTTAGTACCTACAAGTAACTCTAAGTGATGGTAAGGTGTGTGAAGAGCGCACCGAGCTGCGAGAGGAATTAAGACTTGTCGTTCCTCGCAAATTCAGAACAGACTCACCCTCGACGCCCCTTACTTCTTTTTCGCGGCTCCCTTGGCTGGTCTCTCCCTGGCCGCCGCTGGTTCCCTTTCGCCCTCCACATCTGCTTGTAATTCCAACCACTGGTCTGCCGCAATATCCTCTCCGAACCGCTTCTTGAACCGCGTCATACGACCCGTACCCTCCTCCTCTTCGTCCTGGCTATTCTCCGAAGACGCGCCGCTCACTCGTTCTGTCGCGTTCCAGAGTGGATTGTTGGTCGTATCGCGCGTCAAGATGATCTTGGAACGGGGGGACGTCGTCCAGTGCGTGAACGTGGATCCGTCGGCGCGGGTGACATGTTGGAGGAAATGGGGTATGACGGGGGCGGGGAGGGAGCGGGGGTGTTTCTTTCGGATGTGAGTCCGACCGTAGGGTGACGATGAGTGCGAACGTGTGCAGGTGTATGTGGGCGAGCAAATGGACGTTGGTATGGGTTTTGGTGCAGAGCAGAGGAAGCGTTTGGATAGGCTGAGCGCCATGTTGGATATCTGCAGGCAAAAAGATTCAAAGAATTTCTGCAAGTGAGGTCACGTGGCTGAAGTATGTTTGGTTCCAAGGCTTTTGCCAAACACCACTATTTCTTCTTTACCATAAAGATTTAGTGTTTTCTACTCAGTGAACTACTATGTGGTCTACAAGACTACTCCTCTCAATACTGTCACAACACAACGAACTCACGATTGATGCAAAACGATGTATTATTTCTGTACGTGGTTACTGTACCTGACACTACCGCAGTTTTGCATCACCTAAGTTGCGGTAATCACCGTGTATTTATACACCAGAATCCCATATACGCCTGATTCAAATCGGGTCCACTTTCGAATACTTGCTATGGAACGTCCCCTTCCACGTCGTCAAAGTCAAAGGCCAAGTATACCTGCGCCGACTGTAAGCACGCTGGCTTACCTAGGTCCCATAACTAGTACATATACCGCTCGCAATACTGAATGCCTAGCATTCAGTATTTGGCCTTTTGGTGTAACGGCTAAGCGTGCGGCGGGCTGGTCGCTTACACCGACATGCCTAAATTCTCGCCCCATTAATTCATTGACTGTGTTCATAGAACTACAACTCCTTCCTCGTGAAGAAGAACTCACAGGGCCCGGCGTTCTCCACCGAACCCGTATGTACGTTTGCTTGAGTTGCGTCCCATACACTCAACATGTCATTGTAACAGGGCAACCTCCGCAACCTCCACTCCCACAGGGTCGCCTTTCACTCGGAGTCGGTTAGCGCTGCGCGCTTCCGCCCACACACTTCCCATCTACCCATCTCACT
The DNA here is from genome assembly GCA_038090275.1 of Austroboletus novae-zelandiae. Lineage (NCBI taxonomy): Eukaryota > Fungi > Basidiomycota > Agaricomycetes > Boletales > Boletaceae > Austroboletus > Austroboletus novae-zelandiae. The sequence goes on along the minus strand of JBBPML010000050.1, from coordinate 58,726 downwards.
CGTGCTACGTGTAGTGCATCGCGCGATATCGTAGGGTAGACCATACGCAATGCCACCGTTGCTTTCTCTCACGAAGGTGCCTGCATCGCCGCATCAACCAAAGATATATCATTGAAAGGGCGCAGTTTGTCGCCATCATTCTCTTCGTCTTCCCTTTCCTTCATTCGACACTGGCTTCTCTCCTTCCATGACCTCCGATTCAGAGGCAGCTCTGGATCTCCTGCAAACAAACAACTATCTATCAGGTGCGCTCCCCATATATGCCGTTGATGATCAATCTAAATAACAGTGCAGTTATGACTGCCACAGCTGTTCTATACGACTACTGTGAGGTTTCTAGTATTCGATATTTTCGTCAAATTAACTGCTTGTCCTTCAGTCCTCAGCATTCCCATAGAGGTATGTTTTTCTACCCTGCTTCCTTTTGCTGGCTGACATTTAAAAGGTCAACTATATTTGGGTGAGCCAGTACCCGTCTGCCGAATTTTATGTCCACAACAGTACCGCAGCGCAGACCCTGGTCCTTGATCTCCTCAATTTTCGTTTTGGTACGTATCGATCCTCATACACATTTACTTATGTAACAGTTCTCTAGGTACGATATGTTGGTCTCTCTTGGGTGATGTAAGTGTATCGTCATTCTGATGTACACAACACTGAAGGGAAATACGTACACAAGCCTTAACGGGTTCTGTATGTCCATGATTTTGAAAGCTAATTTACATGGCTAACCAAGTGCATTCCAAGACGGCACTGCCTTTATCCCGGGCCCTGAGAGAGTTAGTCCTTACTTCTTCTATACTTGCCATTGCTAACATACGTATTCTCGTAGACGTATGTGGCCAAATTTATATGGAAACTGTACTCATCTTCCTTAGATGTAAGCATGTCAATTTATTGTCTTTGACCGCGTCAGAGTGAGATATGGTCGTTTCAAAGGCAACACGATCTTTCAGATCACGGTCTGGGAGTACCGAGTGTTTCTCTTCGCTGCAGACTGTGGGCCGTTATACTTCCTAATGAACATTTTCCTGATCAGATTATATACTATAGTGGTCATGATCCTGCGCGTGTACGCGATGTGGTGTCGCTCTAACATAGTTCTTTATGCGCTCCTGTTTATCTACGTACCAGAGGTCATCGTTGGTATTGTTTTGACAGGTATTCACTACAAACCCAACAGCCACTTCTCAGGTGCGCCGAATTGACCTTGGTCATTGTCGCCGAAATCTCACAAATTATATACTTTCCTTCTTTAGACACGGTTACTCAATTATTTGGTTTCTCTTTCTGCGGCTCCTCCTTCCGCCACACCCCATCCCTCCTTGACTTCTATAACGAACTGCAGAGACTTATTCTTGGCGTTGCGCTTTTAATTCTTGCTCTCATCCCGTCCTTGAAACAGTCACTCTCTACATACAGAGCAAACAGACAATGGCGGCCTAATCGATGCATGCAGTTACTCGTAAGACACGGAGTTCTCTATTTCCTTGCGTAGGTCCCATCTAGTATCGACCAGAACAGTTTCCTAATGGTACGGACAACTAGGAACCTTTTCAACATCACCCTTAATTTACTGCTGGACGAAAATGTCATGGACAACAAGCTTGTTCTCTCGCTTGAGTCGCTCGGTTTCATAGCCACATGCGTCATGATGCCTCGGCTCATCATCGGCGTGCGAGAGCGGTGTGACCGCGAGCTGCGTCGAGCATGGCAAGGGATCGACACCGGATTCGGCGTCACGTTGACATCGCAATCTGTCTTCAGTCAAGGCGGTGCCGTTTCTACCATTATCTTTGCGGACGTCCTGCCAGGTCTAGCCCATGTCGTGGAAGATGACGCAGAAGAATCGGAGGGGATACAAGTGGACGGGTTTCGACTGGAAGAGTGGGGGGTCGATGAAGAGTCGAAGACATTGAGTGAAATCCGAGGTGGTGAGGCGATGGCCCGGTGCCCGTCCATTGAAAAAACGACAACCGGATGCATGGATGACTGAGGTGTCCATCGGTGGGGAAAGGGAGAATGCCGGTGCCCGTTATTCGCTTGGTATGTATATGCGTCTCATTCGTTCGTTGTCTCTTTTTGATGTACGTTACGCGTGTCGCTCCTGTGTAAGAAAACGGCCATTTAGGCTTTTCGTCATTCTACTACCACAGCGTGTTTGGTGCAATGAGCACCACCACCACATGGGTAGTTAATGGGAAATGCTACCACGGTCTTCCGAATGACTTCGATCCATTAATGCACTAGGCTGCCACTATGAGTTCATCTCTGCTGAAACAAGATTTATACATGGTAAAGTTCTTGTACGTGAGTTGAAATAAGATGAAACTTGAAATACAAGTACATATGTCTTAGATCGGACGCTCAGGATGTGAACGTATAAAACCCTTTGAAACTGAACGGTCGCACTTTCTCGCCCTCACGTACCCATCCAACGTAATCTGCTGTCAATAACGCAGCCCTTAAGAAAAGAGATCCATCCAACAACTCCGCGTCCTCCAGCTCGGTTCCCTTGAAGTACCCCGCGGGGCGCGTCCCATAAAGCGTGTCAAAGTGAGCAAATGCGCGTTGAGTCTTGACGAGGTGTTCGATGGGATGAGTGATGGCCGATTGCAAGATTGGCAAAAACGGATTCGGAGTTGGCGTTGTTTCAGTGGTAACGGGATCTTTTGGTGCGGGTGTCGTTGGTACCGAAGGTTGTAACGAGGTCGTGGTCATGAATGATTTGATGTTCAAGGCAGGTCGACCGCGCATGACCCACCATACAAGAATAGTGAAGAGATATCCACGCAGGAGGAGGACTTGGGACCGTGGAGAAAGGTAGGCAATGAGTGAAGGGAGGAAGAGGCTCGATGTCACCAGATGCATCCTATTCGGCATCCGCGTCAGATGGCTCTGCCGTCGCAGTACATCATAAAAAAAATGTTACACACAAGAGGAAGTCGGATTGGAAACCACTTGGCGTCAGTCCTCCGACTCCATAGATCAGGGAACTCAGCCAGATGACTTCCTCCATTTTACGTTCCACTTCACCAGGATGGTCCAGGTCGAAGGTCCACTTCTCGACATACTCCCGCAGTATGGGTGTGTATTCGGCGTGTTTTTCAGTGAATCGACGGATGAAGTCCGTGGCGGTCGTGCGGTTAAGTTTTTCATCTCTCTGTACACGCGCTGCGATGTCGAATGCATGCACCACACCATTCTTGGGCGTGAGACGTGCTCCGGTTGAAGGCGAGACTTCCAGAGCAAGAGATGAAAGAAGGGTGTCAAGATAGTAAGTCTCATCCGTTTTGAAATAGGCAGAGGGTGAGGATTTCTTGCCATCCAGGTTATCAACTGCTGCCATTGCGAGACCTTGAACGCTTGACTGAGCATGCGCATTCGCGAGGACGTGAAATGAGTCACCTTCTACAACAGTCCCTTTCAACCCAAACTCTGCTCCGTATCCGACGTGGATCAAAGCATGTAGGACACCAGTAAGGAAACGAGTCAACATTTCGGGTTGACTCTTGGAATCTCTTCCATCCTGGATGTTGTATTTCTCGGAAAAGATAAACTCTTCCAGAGTCTGCGCTGCACCCTTCTCAGAGACTTGCTTGGAGAAAAACGAAAGATAGGCCTGGTAGAAACTTGCGCCTAGCTTCAATAAGTGTTCGAAGAAGGGGGCGCGATCACCAACTTTTCGTCCCCCAGATGTTCCACGAAGTTGTTTTCAGTGATAGGTTCGGGAGACTGGAAGGCAGGGCGTTGTATTTCGCCGTCACGATTGTAGTAATCTCGGATTACGGCCGCAGATCCACCCAAGGCGTAGATTGCAAACGTGCGATGCACGACATGGCTAACGATGGGTGATGTCACTTCACGTGCTCATACGAGTGTAAAGAGACGAACTTGTGAAATCCCCGATCATTGAAGAAAACGTGATAGCGCTGATGATTGCCCCTAAGGACTTCTTGGAGAGCTGCAAGTGACTCCAGGCTCGCTCCGGCCAATCGCTGCGGCGCAAGTAGCGAAGGAGGAAGAGATGGTACAGGAAAGAGCTCATCAAGATTCTGGGGCATGGTCATTTTCGTCGGAAGACGGATCGCTGGTGCTGGTAGATAACAATCGGTATCGAGACCTCGCGTACAAGCTCCGTTATATCTTGGTTGCGAATGCATTGCCATGAGAAATCCCCTGACCGTTCCTGTGGCTAATCATGCATAATAGGGCAGTGTTCGCTGGTTCCTGACCCGACGGAATGAATCGCAAAAATAAGTCATGTACTTTCCAGCGAAGGTGAGTTATTAACAAAAAAAATGTAATCCTTGTGAGGTTTGCATCAGATCCTTTCATTTCGAAGAGCAGGGTGCAATTACCAAACACCTCCACTGGATTTCTCCGAATTCACTCCAAAGGAAAGAGAGGGAGCGCTTTTGTTTTAGATACTGAACGCGAGCGCGGCCACCCCATTATGCATGTGGCATGTGTCCATGGCACACCCGAATTCCGTATTGATTCGCCACACGGACCAAAAGGAACCCCGAAGGACGCTTTGGTCGTTGGTGCCAGTTTGGAAGGAATATGCATGGAATGATCACAGCCTACCTCCATGAATACAAGTTAGTCATTGCTACTTGGAGCCTTGGAAAGCGGCGATGTGTCTTCCCACGCCCATGTTGCACGCATGCTGAATCCGCTACGGAGGTCTTCCTATCTCACTCGTCAACTGCACGTTGCATCTGCACCACTCAAGTACCGACAAAAAGCGGAGAAAAAAGCTCACGAAGATGAGTCGCAAAAAACCAAAGCGAACGCGAGCCGAACGAACCAAAAGAGACCGAAAACGGACGATATTGGCAAGTCATATCTAGCACATTCGCCCGTTTGATCATATCTAACACACTCGTACAGTCAAACGGAATGAGTTAGGCGTACAAATGCTCTCGCGTCGGCTTCATGCTCAAATATTCAAACATGCCTTCTTTCCCCCCCCTCAATCCTCCTTCGTTCAAATCGCTCGCGACCACCTTCGTATGCACGGTCTCGACCCCAAGCATGGCTCCGTTCTCACAGATACCGGATTTACCCTTCCCCCGCTCCAAGGTGCGGACATCGACACTCACTTTTACCGTATCGGCCAGCGTTCTGCCGAGCCTTGGTTATCCCTCGCCAAACAGCTTGCCCAGGACCCATTGCCTCCTAAGCCCGAGTATTTCGACATCCAGTCGGGCTGGACCAAATACTACCATCTCCCAGACGGCTCAAGTTACAGCGAACATGTCCCATATCCGGAACACGACGGTCGGCCAGAAGAGATGTTCGTCTTCGACGTTGAGACGATGCCCCCTTACCACCCCTATGCCGTCCTCGCCTGCGCGGCGTCCAAAAACGCATGGTATTTCTGGATATCGCCGTGGCTGCTCGGCGAGACGGAGGAGGTGCAGCACTTGATTCCGTTGGGCGACCCCGAGGTACAGCGTATCGTTGTCGGGCATAACGTCTCTTACGATCGGCAGCGCGTCCGCGAGGAATACAGCCTCAGTGGTACGCAGACGCGGTTTATTGACACCATGTCGCTTCACGTCGCCGTCAATGGTATATCGTCGCATCAGCGACCCGCGTGGATGAAACACCGCAAAGCCAAGGCTGCGCGTGTCGATCAACGTGCCGAGGCTGTCGAGGTGGCACTCGAAATGATGCGTGATGCCGAGTCGCAAGCAGAGTCCGAGGTCAATGCTACGCGGCGCACTCAGCTCTGCCGTATGCGCGCCGAGATCGAGGAGAGTCTGCCTCAGCTTGAAGAAGACGACGCGGAAGCTGAGATCTCACAGCAACGCTGGGAAGATCTTACTTCTGCCAATGCCCTGGCGGATGTAGCCAAGCTCTACTGCGACATCGACATGGACAAGGCGATTCGCGGAGACTTTATGAATTGCTCAAGAGAGGAGATTCGGGCTGAAATCCAAGATTACCTCGGATATTGCGCGGAAGATGTCCATGTGACACATCAAGTCTACGTGCAAGTGCTTCCAGCGTTCTTAAAGCGGTGCCCGAGCCCTGTATCTTTTGCCGGCATCTTAACTATGGGTACAGGCTTCTTGACGGTCAATGAATCATGGGAAGAATACTTGAGCAACGCGGAGCGGACGTACCAAGAATTGCAAGGTAAAGTCAAGAAACATCTCGTAGATCTCGCAGGACAAGCAAAGGCTATGATGCAGAACGAGTCCTGGAAAGATGATCCCTGGCTTTCTCAGCTCGATTGGACCCCAAAAATTGCAAAGAAGTCCAGAGGTGTGTATGACAACGTACGTTGGCGTCTCGTTCAATGTATGCACCTTCTTTATTGACAATTGTCTGCAGAATTCGGTGTCTACATCTCAGGAGGACTCGTCTGCCGGTAAACAACCTGTCTGGTTACGTGATTTACTGAGGGATGGCGTTTTCAGCGCTGGAAGCGTAAATCGTGTGCTCCCAGTACTTTTGAGATTGACTTTTGACGGCCATCCCCTGCAATACACGACGGAGGATAGGTGGCATTTTATTAGCGATGGTCAGGTGACCAGACTTCCCAGCGCGGGCACGAAGAAAGTTTTGACTGTCCTTGGGCTTACGCATGGGGTTCCATACCTCAAGAACGGCCGCATGACAGCGTCGGAGACATCTTTGGCCCTCTCCATTGCCAGCGGAGAGCGTACGTCCGAGTTGGAGGCTCGTATCGTCACGCTAGCAAATTCTCTTGCACGAGAGAACTATGAGCAGGATCCTTTCTTACGACAACTAGATTGGAGACTCGTCCCCGCCATTTCCCCCACAAAATTGCCCCAATCAGTTACTTCACAGGCCCCAAAGACCCAAGTCTTATGGCCGAAATGGTATTGGGACCTTGCGAAACCGAAGAAAGACCTTCAACCTGGTACGCTCGACATCACCGTCCGAAGCCGCATTTCTCCGATTCTTCTCCGCCTTTCTTGGATGGGCTATCCACTTTTTCATTCTAGGGAACATGGGTGGACGTTCAGGGTCCCAAGCGCAGTCGAGTTCACTACCCGTGCACAAGCGCTCTTCTTTTCAGACCCCGCGGACCAGGTATTGCACGGGATGACACAAGCAGAGACTGAACGGCGCTTCCTCTTCTACAAACTCCCCCATAAGGACGGTGAGAGCGCCAATGTGGGCAGTCCGCTCTCCAAGACTTTTGTGAAATACGCCCAAGACGGAACGCTGGCGAGTCCCGGCGATGACGCTCGAGATGCTCTGGACACGAATGCCCAATGCAGCTACTGGATCAGTGCACGCGATCGTATCATGAATCAGACGGTAGTATGGCAGAACGAACACGTCGACATGCAGTTTTCGCGGTCGCAAGAGCACAAGTGGGGCATGATCATCCCACAGGTGATCACAATGGGCACTGTCACGCGTCGTGCGATCGAGAAGACGTGGCTGACGGCAAGTAACGCTAAGAAGAACCGTGTGGGATCCGAGCTCAAGTCAATGGTTCGTGCTCCGCCAGGGTATACCATCGTTGGGGCCGACGTCGACTCGGAGGAGCTTTGGATATCGAGTTGTATGGGCGACGCCCAGTTTGGACTGCACGGGGCCACAGCAATCGGTTGGATGACGCTCGAGGGCACCAAGGCTGCTGCAACCGACTTGCACTCCAAGACGGCGAGCATCTTGGGAATCTCACGAGACCAGGCAAAAGTGTTCAACTATTCGCGTATCTACGGGGCTGGGATGAAACACGCCATTTTACTATTGTTGCAGTCAAATGCGGGAATGCAAGCCGAGGAAGCTAAAAGGCTAGCCGAAAACTTGTACGCGTCGACCAAGGGCAAGAATACCCATCGACAGGATTTGTTTGGGCGCAAGTTTTGGTTCGGCGGGACGGAGAGCTTCGTGTTCAACAAGTTGGAGGAGATCGCGTTGTCAGATCGACCGCAGACGCCCGCTTTGGGATGTGGGATCACGGCGGCGTTGTCCAAGGAGAACTTGCCTACCGAATTTGGATCGGACTACATGACGTCACGGATCAACTGGGTCGTCCAGTCCTCTGGCGTAGACTACTTGCACCTCTTGCTCGTCGCCATGGACCATCTCACGCGGACGTACGACATCAAGGCTCGTTTCCTCATCTCGGTACACGACGAGCTACGGTACCTCGTCTCCGAGGCGGACACGTACCGCGCCGCGCTGGCGCTACAGATCGCCAACTTGTGGACGAGGTGCTTGTTTGCGTTCAAGCTGGGCATGGACGATCTGCCGCAAGGCGTGGCGTTCTTTTCGGCGGTCGACGTGGATCGGGTGTTGAGAAAGGAAGTGGACATGACGTGCGAGACGCCGTCACATCCGCACGCGATTCCGCCTGGGGAGAGTTTGGACGTGGCGGCTACGTTGGCGCGCACGGGCGGGTCGTTGTGGCGGGACGGACGACCGATGGAGGTTGACGAAGGGGACGTTGGGGACGACGTGGAAGGGTATGAACGCCCCGACTGTTTGGTGCATAGGGCCAAGAGTGCTGCGTTTTTACGGGCGCAGGCTACGGAGGAGTTTGCAGAGGTGCGACATCTCGCGAAGCAGGTGGAACCCGGGTTGCGCGTGGTGGATGTAGAAAATGGAAAAAGAAAAAGACGGAAAAAGGTAGGCGGACATGGAGGTGTGGAGATGGACCATGGGACGTGGGCGGCCATGCAGGAAGTGATGAACGGTGGTGGGGTTTGATTGACCCTGAACAAAAGTAGTGTCCTATCACCATCAGTTAGTTGTTATTTTACAGTAAGCTTTTGTATGTTTTCGATATAGAGTTGTAGTGTAATTCAGTCAAAGTTTTCGAACTTGTTCGATGTCGAGTGACGTCACCTAGCGAGTGTTAAACCCAATCATATAGCAGACGGAAACAAGCAACGTAATCTTTATTTGGCCAAGGAGCCCAACGACGACAGTTTGACCACATGGACAAGACATAATACAACCGAACATTTACACTGAGCAGGGGTCAAAGAAAGCAAATATTACCAGTTACAGTGGGAGTTTCGCCATTCTGTGATGTCATCCATCACGCATAAAACCCTTCGAAACTGAACTGCCGCGCTTCCTCACCCTCACGCACCCATCCAACGTAATCCGCCGTCAACAACGCCGCCCTCAAGAAAAGAGAACCATCCAGGAGCTCTGCTCCCTCCAACTCGGTTCCCTTGAAGTATCCCACAGGGCGCGTCCCATAGAGCGTATCAAAGTGAGCAAACGCACGTTGGATCTTGATGAGGTGGTCGTTCGGATGGGTGATGGAGGACTGCAAAATGGGCAAGAACGGATTCGGAGTCGGCGTCGTTTCGATGGTGAGCGGTCCCTTTGCTACAGGTGCAGCAGGTACCAAAGGTCGCACTGAAGTCGTAGCCATGAAGGACTTGATGTTCAAGGCAGGTCGGCCGCGCATGACCCACCACCCAAGAACGGTAAAGAGATATCCGCGCAGGAGGAGGACTTGGGCCCGCGGGGAAAGGTAGGCAATAAGCGAAGGGAGGAAGAGACTCGAGGTCACCTGATGCATCCTGCGCAGTATACAATGAGTTCATCGAGAGTCGATGCATAAAGAGAACACTGACAAGAAGAACTCGGAACGGAAACCGCTGGGAGTCAACCCTCCGACTCCGTAAAGCAAGGAGCTCAACCAGATAACCTCCTCCATCTTACGTTCCACTTCCCCAGGGTGTTCTAGGTTCACGGTCCACTTGTCGGCATGCTCCATCAAGATAGGCGTGAACTTCTCCATTGTTTCTGCGTATCGATCATAATCCTCAAGCGTCGATTTCAATCTGTCATCTTTCAGAATGCGCGCCACGATGTCGAATACATGAACGCGGCCGGTCTTGGACGTATCACTGGCGACAGATGAAGCCTGAGTCTCCAAGGCAAGAGAAGAAAGGCGAGTTGCAATGTGATCCACACTAGTGGAGCCAGGGACAAAAAGGGAGGGCGGAAAAGATCCCTCGATGCGCTCCTTGTGAACTGCCGTTAAGGCGAGACCTTGGAAACTCTACTGAGCACACTCATACCAGCGATAGTGACATCAAATACCTTCCACAAACATCCCTTTCAAACCAAACTCCACTCCGTATCCAGTATGGATCATCGGGTGCAAGAGACCGGCGTAGAACCGAGCCAACATTCTGGGCTGAGTTTTCGCATCACTTCCTTCTCGGAAATTGTATTTTTCTGAAAAGATAAATTCTTCAAGGGTGGCCGCGGCGCCCTTTCGAGAGATTTGCTCAGAAAAGAACGAAACGTAGGCCTGGTAGAACCTTTCGCGCGCGTTCAATGAGGAAATCTAATGCAAATAGTACGATAGCTTACTTTTCATCCCCCACGTGATCAGCAAAATTGGCCTCGGTGATGGGCTCAGGGGACTCGAAAGCAGGGCGCTGGATCTTGCCGTCGCGTTCGTAATAATCTCTTAAAATTTCAGCGGGTCCACCCAATGCATGGATGGCAAGTGCGCGATGCGTGATGTGGCTGATCGGCCTTGTGTTATTTCTTTTGTCCGATGAGCAAGAGAAAACACATACTTGTGGAAACCCAGATCGTTAAAGAAAATGTGGTAACGCGTATGATTGTCTTTGAGAACGTCTAGGAGAGCTGCAAGTGACTTCAGGTCCGTCCCCGGAAGTCTCTGTGGTGCAAGTTGAGACGGAGGAAGTCGTGGCGCCGGGAAGAGCGCGTCAAGGTCCTGGTTCTTCGTTTCGTTGGAAGACATGTTGAATGTGATCGCTGTTCGTGCTCTGCGTATTATATCACTTGTGGATCTAAGCTCTCACGGTGACATCATATCAGTCGATCGGTTTTCGTGTTTGTGGTTCATAAGCACGTGACTTTAATTGGCAATTGACCCGCTCACCAATCCGGAGCAAGTAGTTGCATGAATAATCACATGTGTATTGCCGCTGACTGAGCGATTGGGCATAAATGGTCACGTGGTTAACCAAGCTGACGAAACACGAATTCGAATCGCCAACAATCCTCCCACTTGGTGATCTCGAGGAAGTTGCCTTGAGGAATCGATCCCATGAAACGTTCACTTTAGCACAAGCTAGACTTAGTTCGAAAAGCTGTCACATGGTTGCAGGGCTAACTTAGTAAGCGTCAAGAAGATCTGACCAAGATTTCAATCGGAACTGACAATATTGTAGTCAAAGCTCCGAGATTTCATCCAGTTACCTTGTTTATATGAAACGAGTCGGGAAGCAAATTCCACCATCGTCGAAACGCGAGACTACCAACCCGATTTACTTACCGTCGTTGTCGGCCACTCCAGATATTCGCTTGCGTCGCATCGAACATCGCCTCGGGATGTAAACATGGCTGAAAACCGAGGGCGAATAGTCGTTCGTGAAGCTGAGCGCGAACTGCAGGTGGAATGCCCCCCGAAGGGACAGCAACCACTTGACCCATCCAGGCGCGATTTCGTGCTCTCATTCCCCTGTTACGTGCCCACGCTACTTACGTGGTTCCAGGTCGACTATAGGTTTCGGGCTAGCTCTCCAAGAACGATACTGGAAATCTAATGGTAAGATCGGGAAATGAACATATAAGCTTTCCCTGTGAATCCAAGACATCTTCGGCCTATGAGGAAGTCTTGAAGGCCTCAAGGATAGTGGCACCCTTCTTTCTGGAAACGACTCCAATGTTTTGGGCTCGGATAAGAAACGCACGCACATATATGTACATACGTCATCAGTTGCTAGCATACTGTAGATGCGACAGCTCGCCTCATACCAGACAAATCGGGTCCTGTCGAGGCCTTCTAACCGGACAGTATCATTCAGATGGTCCAGCGTTCTGGTGATACTGTACCATTCGAGTTTGTCGAGGCGGTGGCCGTAAAGATGTGTAGCAGAAGCGACTGCTTTAGCCAGGGCGTGGTCATTGAGTCATTTTCGCGGGGGTAAAATTACATGAGTAACGATGAATTTCAATTTCAACGTAGAAATATTGGTGTGATGAAGGACAGAAGAAGACATCCAAGCGGTGATGGAAAAGCTTTCGAGTTAGAGATCGCAGAATGATGATGGTGGGGAAGGAAAATATCAAGTGAAGTAAATACCTTTTACTCGTCGATGGATCGGTGGCATATATTCGCGACGTTCCCAACCCGAAAGACGAGGTCTATGGATACGCCATCGTTGTATTGATTCGGTCAGGAGTGAGCCGCTTACGGCCAGAGTATTAGTGCTTTGTTGTTCGCAAAAGTGTGTTATACATACTTGCCAACTATGCCGGCAGCACTTACGCGTCAATAAACTTCAGGTCGGACCACTTCATGTTCCTCCGAAAGCCAGAAAGCAAAAGTATCTGTTGCAGGAGATCGAGGCGGCAGTGGATAAGAATCGTGCGAAAAAATTTCACAAGAACCCTGGTCCAAGTAGGCCGGGTCCTATAGTACGGCTTTGTGCACAGCAGCAAAGATCTGCACTCCTCCGTTTACACTTTTCTTTGTTTACCTTTTAATTCGCCGTTCATTCATCTGACGTTTCTGGTGTTTGTTACCACACTCCCATGCGTGGTCTCAAAGTCGTCTGCTCCGACTATCTTCGCTCTCTTGCACGCAGATATGATGCAATTTACCCACGGTCGACACTTGTTGGATATTTTGCAGAGTGCCATCACGGATGGGGCGGCGTCTCCCCTGAGGATTGTTAAACGGGTCAAACACATTCCACCGCGCCGAATCTTCCGTAGGTAGTCGCTGATATAGAGCTGACCAGCAAATAAATTAAGCTGGCCAATCGACACCAACCAGTCAGATGGTAGAGGAGGGATGACATAGAATTTAAAGTCATCGGTTGGTTTCATGCGCTGCCGCGATGTGCGGGGTGCGTACAGGTTGCACCGTATTTTTGCTATTATAGTGAACATTGCACTACATCTACGGAATAAACCACAGGAGCGTTTCATGTATTGTTTAAGAGCACGCTGTTTTCTCATTCTGCCATCTCCTCCGGCGGAGGACCCTGTTGCTCCTTTTCTTTCCGGACGGCTTGTACGACATCGTCGACGCGCAGTAACATGCGGGCAGCCTAAAGTTCAATATATGAGTTCCTCGAAAGCACAGACGGTAGTTTCACATACCTCGATTGCCGTCTTGAGTATTTGAATCTAGTCAACATCGTCAAGACACACGAAGGAGGATGCCAACAGTGACTCGAACGCACCTTGACGCTCGCGCTCTCGTACAATCCATACGACTTCATGTCGACAATCTTGCCCGTCTCCCCGTTCACCCCCCATGACGGCTCTCCGCTTGCATGTTTCGCCCTGAGTTCCGTCAGCACCCGAATCGCGTTGCCTCCAGCGTTTTGTACGAGTGTCCGCGGAATGACCTCCATCGCATCAGCGACGGCTCGGAACGGCCAACCTTCGACACCCGTGACGCTGCGCGCCTTCGCGTGCAAGCCAACGCTGATAGCCATCTCTGTCGCACCGCCGCCGGGCGCGAGGCGGGGGTCAAAATAAGCGTTGCGTGCCACTGACAGTGCATCTGCAAGATTACGGTCGATTTCGTTGAGAATGTCTTTCGAGGGTCCGCGCAAAAGGATCGTGCACGCCTTAGGGTTCGTGCATGCTGTCAAAAAGGTAAAGTATCTGCGAGGATGGTGAGTTGTGAACAAGATGGTATAGATTTGCGCACTCGTCGCCAATTTTTTCAATGTGGAACAGTCCGCAGTCGGTACCGATGTCAGATTCACGAAGGTCTTCCACGCGGTTGACGATGGTAGCCCCGACGGCGAGCGCGATGCGGTTGTTGTCGGACTTGCGAACACGTCGAATCGCAGAAACATTGGCCCGCTCAAATACGTGCTGGGCCGTGTCTATAACACGTTGTGGGATAAAGCGAGAGATATTGAGAATAGACGACAGACCTGAAATACCCTTTTCGGTAATGATAAGGTCCGGTTGAAACTCGAGTATGCGCTTGCACTGCGTGATCACTTGTTCCTCCTCGATCTCTTGCGCCCGGGCCCAGTCTGACTCCTTGGAAAACTCCATGTTCGTCTGACTTTCCCCCTTTTTGTATTCCAACGGACAGTCCAATAGGACGATGCGTGGATGTTGTATCCGCCGACGCATGTTGGGATGCGTAATGTCTTTATTAAGGAGAATGCCATCTAGCACGCGCGATTCCTCGATCGACCCGCCAGGTATCTTTTCCACGCGTGCATACCGCTTGATATCGACCGTCTTGTGTCCATTTTCTTCCGCGGCTACAGTTCTGACGGCTTGAAGTGCCAGACGACACATGAGATCAGACCAACGGGCGACAAACTTGGTTCCGATCGACGTTTTGATGAGCGACAGCATCTCGTCGTCCGACGACGTGTTAATAGGGATCGAGATCTTGTTGATGATCTCGAGTGATTCTTTGAGCGCCTTGTTGTACGCCGAGATGATAACAACGGGGTGGATGTTGCGTTCGAGCTGAGCGAGCGATTGTGCGAGGATTTCTCCGGCTAAAAACGTATCAGGGGATTACGGCCTCCTGGAACACAATGGGAGAAGAGATACCTAGGATGATGACACTCGTCGTACCATCGCCACACTCCTCATCCTGCGTCCGACTGAGCTCGATCATATTTTTGGCCGCGGGATGTGCAACATCTATCTCGCGCAGAATGGCGTTTCCGTCGTTGGTCAACCTGTTTAATCATCAGAGTAGCACAAAAGGACGCGCAGAGACGAGACGGCGCACAAGATACCACCCATGGGATCGAGGATCATCTTGAGCATGGCCTTGGGACCCAGACACGTGCGGATCACATCAGCGATGGTCTAATCGAAACCGAAGAGCGTCAGAAAGATCGATCGCGAGACAGTCTGGCGTTCGACCTTGGCTGCAGTGATATTGGACGTCTGAGCTTTTCTGCCCGACTGCCTCTCGGGCGCGGTGTCTGGAAAGCGGGTGAACGCGAGTACGGTGGGCGTAGGTACTAAATATCTCACTCATGACAAATACTGGTGTTTGCCCTGCTTGCATCTTGCTCGAATTTGCTCCGTGAAGGTAGTAGATGTAAGTAAGTTAGCACTCGACGTGAGGTCGCGGTGACGATAATCACGTGCATGTGACTTGTCACACGAGCTGGCAGGTCACGACCGCGCATCAGAATGCAGGCACTTCATTGCTTGAACAACCTGACTCCGGAATTCTCGACTTCCGTGTCGTTGTTCGGTCAGGACTCAGCGTGCAAAATAGAGCACAAGAGTAAATTTGAGTTTTCGAAGCTATCACAGTGAAAAGTACAGGAGGAAACAACAAAGAGAAATAGCACAGCAGCCTACGGCGATGGTTGAAAGAAGGAAAGAACGATGTCGAACTAAGCTCCGAAATGCACATACAGAATTCGTTGATCAAACGATAGATCCTGCAGCTCCCTCATCATGTGATGCAGCGCGTACGCCGCACGGGTATGGTCCAGACGACCCGACTCGTCTATCATCTTCTCGTAAAATTTCGATGTGATCTTGACAGTCTGTCCGTCGTCCACCGCCCACATCGTCCCTATCACCGAACGGAGTCCTGCAGACTGCATTGCCGACGCCAGATGGATCATCTCATCCAAACAGCTTTCATCTCCGATTGTCGCATGGCGAGCGGACAGATATGCAAACTCTGCATTCTTCAAGTCGCAATGAAGGAGACGCTCCACCGTCAGCTTTCCGTCGTAATGGCCAAAGGCAGACTCGAAAAGTTCTTTTTTGTTCGGTAGACCGTGGCATGCAAGGTGGACCCATTCGGTCTGCTCGAGCGCTTCCATCACCTCGGCGATGGTCGACGCCGACCCCTCCATGCGTGTGAACACGGCACGACCACCGACTCGTTCTCCAGTCGCCGTAAGTTCCTCGGCTATCGAATGGAGCTCACTCTCCCCCGCACCTTTCGCTTGCCCGATCCCAACGAAACGTTTCGCCTCAGCCAGAGAGTTCGACGGCTGACACTCTCTAGCATGAATGAGCGCCGCGAGCGATGATGTGTAGGATGAGATGTAGTAGTCAGAAAACCTGGGTTGACCCGTCCTATACATGCCCGCCGCGTGCAAAGGAATGAGAGAAAATTCAGAGGTGGGACACCACCAGATACGTGACTGATGCGGATGGTTCATTTTGAGTATGTCGGTAATAGGGGAAACGACCTTCTTCCAGAGATCCCGCATGACATCTGCAAACATGTCGTTGGTTTTTGTCTTCTTCATCCATCTATGCATCTCCGAAGTCATGGTACGGACTTCATCCCTTGATATGTCCAACGGGATGCGGACCGGATCCCGATCAAAGAAGACAACGAGTGCGTCGCAGCCGCACGTGCTCGCATTCACGATCACAACAGGACCATGAATGACAACTTTCCGTAGGTGCGTGAAGAGCGGTGGTAGGAGGAAATGTAAGAAACCGGGTAACCTGCGAATGCTCGATATGACACTCTGTAGTTCCACGTTCAAGTGACAAACGCGATCGTGCTGATTTGCGCCGGATGTTTGCAGAGTTTCGCGGATGTTTGATGTGAGCTGCAAGTACCTGGCTCCCAGAATCTTTCCATCCGGTCCGGATTCTATAATTTCGTCGACGGGGGAGCGAAGTCGACCTAGGTGGTTCAGAAATACATCTCGGCCCCGTTCCGAAAGCTCGACAGCTTTTGTAAGTGACTGATTCCGAAGAGCAGCGGAAAAGGCGTCTTGTGTGAATGACGATG
Organism: Austroboletus novae-zelandiae; assembly: GCA_038090275.1. Lineage (NCBI taxonomy): Eukaryota > Fungi > Basidiomycota > Agaricomycetes > Boletales > Boletaceae > Austroboletus > Austroboletus novae-zelandiae. The sequence continues at coordinate 42,000 of JBBPML010000050.1, read as the reverse complement.
AAAGTTCTTTGACGATGTTCAGATGACGATAGAGTGATGGCAAAGCGGCCAGATGATGGATGAGCAGCTGAAAGTAAGTTTCGTATGCGAAGACTGTCGTGGGGTGCTTTAAATCCTCGGCTGCACTTATCCAATCACCAGTGGCGGACAGATCAGCAGACGATACTGTGTGGGAGATATCCGCAAGCTTGGTATACACGTCGAACAATGCCGTATTGTCGCGGGACTGTTGTGAGTGTGAAACGAATGCGAAGCTAATTTGCAAGACTTCGCAAGGACTTTGATCGAAAGGGATGTCCTAGTGAACAAAGCTCGACTGCTTCCTTACTAAGCACAATCGCCTCGTCGAGATCGTCTGGTTTTCCAAGCTCCAAGTACCGCATGTGGAGGCTAATCGAAAGGTCGATCAACGAATTTGATCGGCGCGGATGCTCTAGTGGACGAAGATTGGCAAGTGCTTCTCGGTACAACACAATTACCTCGTCTAGATCATCTATATTTCCGAGCTTCAGGTACCGTGTGTAGAGACAACTTGAAAGGCTAAACAATGAAACTGAGCGGTCCAGGTGCCTTGGTGGACAAAGATCGAGTGCCACTTCGCGATCCAGCACAATCACCTGATCCAAATCTTCCATTCCATCAAGCTTCTCGTACCGGTATTGCAGACCAATCGCTAGGTTATTCAACGAAGATGAACGGAGAGGGTGCCCTTGGGGACAAAGATCGAGTGCTTCGTGGTCCAACACAATCACCTGATCCAAATCATCCATTCCACCAAGCCTCTCGTACCGACACTGCAGACCAGTTGCTAAGTTATTCAACAAAGATGAGCGGCGTGGGTGCCCTAGTGGACAAAGATCAAGTGCTTCTCGGTCTAACAAAATCTCCTTGTCCAGATCATCTACATTTCCAAGCCTCAGGTACCGCGTGTGGAGACGATTAGAAAGGTTATTCAGTGAAGATGGGCGGAGGGGGTGCCCTTGTGGACGAAGATCGAGTACTTCGTGGTCCAACACAATCGCCTGATCCAAATCATCCGCTCCGCTAAGCTTCTTGTACCAGTATCGCAGACTAATTGCTAGGCTATTCAACGAAGATGAGCGGAGAGGGTGCCCTTGCGAATGAAGGTCCAGCGAGTCCCGAAGAAAGGAAATACTTGCATCCAAGTCCTCTATGGCACCAAGCTTCTCATACCGGAGGCTGAGATAATCGCCAAGATTAATCAACGATATTAATCGGCCCTGGTGCCCTGGCGGGCGAAGCTTCAGTGACTCTCGCTCCAGGAAAATAGCATCATCCAGATCATCTGTGGCCCCAAGTTGGTCATACCGAATGCAAAGACCTCTCGCAAGATTGCCCAAAGATATATCGCGATCAGGGTGCCCCGTTGGACAAAGCTGCAAGGCAGCCCGATTAAGAAGGATCCCCTCTTCAATGTCCCTCATATCACCAAACTGTTTGTACCGGTCCGAGAGACAATTTGAAAGCTGTCCCAGAGAGCTCGCTCGCAGGGGGTGATCGGGTGAGTAAAGTTCCAGAGCTTTACGAGCAAGGGCGGTCGCCTCATCGATGACATGGCGCCCGCCCTCTTGCTTAAACTGGTCGCCAAGGGATTCCGCCCGAGAAACCAGCCGTCTAACTGACAGACACATCATTCAGCTGCTCTCTATACCAACGAAAAAAGTGACGAGTACTTACTCTCAGAATCCATATGAGCTTACTCAACCAACGAGAAAGTTACGGTACGTCGGACGGGGAGAGATACGAGTACTGGGGGATGTAGTAGTAATAGCGGTGCAAGAGTGCAAGGGCCGAGGGCACGCTGGCAGGCGGCCTCTTGCCACGTGCGAAGTTGATGGACAAAGATTCACATGGAAAGCGTGCGCGCGGCCGGCATCGCAATTGACCGGGAATTTTGGAGCGGCCCGTGCAGAGTCTCTCGAGATTACAAGATAAACTCAGAGTTTCCAGCCTCAAAAAGGACTAGTAACTTCTACTACAGGTCGTTATCTGTCGCAACAGTTTATCGTCGCCACTTAGCGTAAATGCTACAACTGCTTCGTCATGTCCATGCACGGCATCCTCTCCGACATCCCATTCGCCAACAACGTAGAGCATTCCTGATACAAACACAGAGGTCGAAGCTGAGGATGTTCCCGCGAGACCACTCCGAGGTTACTGCGCCGGACCGGATGCAAGATCGCACCCACTACTGTAGACCGGGACATTATTAAGCAGTACAAGGAACGAGCTGGCGCCAGGGACGATAGGGCTCCCCGAGACTGTCAAAACGTGATTTTAATGTGATTTTGCGCCTCGGCTGCTTGACGACGCGCTCATTGACGATCAGGGCAATCATCTGTAGTGCCAGTCCAGAAACCTCACACGATGATGCCTCACGTTCCTCGACAAAGAAACCAGGTGTACGTCCGTAAACTGGAATCTGAGTTAGTCAGATAAAACTAGTCAGAGTACGTGGCACGTACGTGGTTGAGTATCTCCACACATGGTCCCTTCCTAATAAAGTTCAGATTGGCCACCATATAGATCCACGTCGCGGCCGTCTTCTTCGTCTCCCTCGTCTTGTTAAAGCACCCATTTTCGGCAACGATGTCCACTCCTGGAATAGCCGCAGCGACCTTATCGAACACACCTTTGACAGTAACCCACTCAACAGCCAGACCTCATTCCTTTGGTCCTCGGCAAAAAGGTTGAGTAACGGGTTAACACGTTCTTTGGGTTCAAACGATGCGAGGAGTCCGGCGCGGGACATGTGGAAGATCCGCATGGCACCCTCAAAGTCGAGTAATGACAGTCGTTTCGATGAATGCTTGTATCGGGGGAGCAAACGCGCCACGTCGACTGCCGGGACGAGAGAGAGATCGGTTTGGGCGGTGTACTTCGTGTTGGTGCGAAGATAGCGAGTGAGGAAGAATGTGGCAAACGCCTGAGGACTCTGAGCGGCAACGTAGTTGTGCAAATCTTTACAACGCGAGAATGCCTCTTTATCCCTCATTTTCAGTGCCTGACGTCCGTGTCAGACTCTCAATACACGCACTAGCATCAATACCCTCACCTAGTGGGTCGCATTGACATTCCCGCGCGTACCGTACGGTTTCATCACGGCAATGTAAGAACGGAAACCAGAGTAACTTTACGATCCAGTAAACTAACATAAATTTCTCAATCGGCACGTCGTTATTGTCCGCTCGAATGATGTGCTACGTACCTCGCTCAGAACAAACTCGTGACCAAGAACGCGTCTGCGACGGTCAACAAGGCGAGGTATTGACTGAATTTAACTTCTTGAGTAGATAAGAAAACGATAGGCTACTAGTACATAATTCAGCGTGGAAAACACAGTATTGACGCGAGCGACTGCATCGAAACACCTGCCTGCGAGCTCATTCAAGTTTGATTCGGTCGTTCGCAATGCCACTTGGATCAGTATGACTTGTGAGTGTAAGAGATTTGGTAACCTCGGGAACTCACGTGACGCTCAGGCCTAAACATTCGGATAGCAGACGGCATCTCGAGTACATGACAGGAATGCTACAACGGGAATGGGCCATTCGTCCCGAAGACCAGGAATCCACGTTTCGAAATTTTTTGAGTGAGGTTTCTGGTATTGGTAGGAGAGAAAAAAGGCCCGCGAGAAGTTGCTCTTTCATGAGCACATTTTCACTTGGACGACCATACAGCGCGAACGGAGAATAGGGCTCATACTCTCCCATCAGGTTCGAAAGAAAAATCACAACTAGACATGGGAGGTTACATAAAATACAAAATACAAGACTGAGTGGGGATCACAGGAAATGAAATGGGTACAGATTCGCCATTCCATATTACTACTCACGTGAAAAATCCTTCGAGACTAAACGGCCTTGCCTCCTCACCCTCGCGCGCCCATCCAACGTAATCCGCCGTCAACAAGGCAGCCCTCAAGAAGAAAGACCCGTCCAACAACTCGGCACCCTCCAACTAGCCTGCTGAGCGCGTCCCATACAACGTGTCAAAGTGGGCAAAGGTCCGTTGAATCTTGACGACATGATCCTCAGGGTGCGCAATAGCCGATTGCAATATTGGCAAGAATGGATTCGATGTCGTGGTTGTTTCGGTGGTGAGCGGTCCCTCTGGTACTGATGTCGTAGGCACCGAGGGTTGTACCGACGTCGTGATCATAAAAGACTTGATGTCCAGGGCGGGTTGGCCCGATATGACCCACCACGTGAGAACTGTAAGGAGGTATCCACGCAAAAGGAGGACTTGGGCTCGCGGAGAGAGGTACGCAATGAGCGAAGGGAGGAAGAGGCTCGAGGTTACCAGATGCATCCTAGCCAACACAAACATCAGCTTACAATCGTCAGGACCTCAATGGAATGTCACACACAGGAAAAAATGGGATCGGAAGCCACTTTGTGTTAAACCCCCAACGCCATAAAGCAAGGAGCTTAACCAGACGACTTCCTCCATCTTACGCTCAACTTCCCCTGGTCGATCTATGTCTATGGTCCACTTTTCCGCGTACTCGCCAATGATAGGTTTGTACTTGCTGAGTACTTCTTTGTATCGATCCCAGAACTCTGTGGAAACCATGTGGTTAAACCTGTCGTCCTTCAGCATACGTGCCACGATGTCGAATACGTGCACTCTGTCGGAAATAGACGCATTAGCAGCACTGACAATAGGCGAGGGCTCCAAAACGAGAGACGGAAGAAGGGTTGAAGTGCGATCTGCGCCATTATTTTCCGGGACAGACGTAAAAAAGGAAGGAGTGAAAGGTCCTGCATCGGTCGGATTGTGCATGGCTGCTAGTGCGAGGCCTTGGAAGCTAAATTGAGCACCCCCATACCCGAAAATTTAAATTAATGAAACCAAGTACCTTCCACAAGCATCCCTTTCAAACCAAACTCGACTCCATGCCCAGCATGGATCAAAGCATGCATGATGGAAGCAAAGAATCGAGTGAACATCACAGGTTGGGAGCTGTCATCTCTTCCATCCCGGAAGTTGTATTTCTCTGAAAAGATAAATTCTTCGAGAGTAGCTCCCGCACCCATTTCAGATACCTGCTTGGAAAAGAACAAAACGTAGGCCTGGTATAAACTTGCGCCTGAATTCAACGAAATGACCTGATGGACGAAACACGATTACAAACTTTTCGTTGCCCAAATGCTCGACGAAATTGTCCTCGGTGATAGGCTCAGGAGAGTCGAATGCAGGCCGCTGTTTTTCACTATCACTCTTGTAGTATTCTCTGATAGTGGCTGCGGATCCGCCTAAGGCATAAATTGCCAGTGCACGGTGCGTGATGTGACTCAATACGCGACCACGTCATTTCTAAAGTCAAGAAAGAAGCGTGGAGACACGTACTTATGGAAACCTATATCATTCAGGAATATATGATGGTGCTGGTGATTGTCTTTGAGAACGTCCTGGACAGCCGCAAGCGACTCTACGTTCGCTCCCGGTAGTCGCTGTGGTGCGAGTCGTGAAGGAGGAAGGGATGGTGCAGGGAAGATTTCGTCAAGGTTCTCGAGCATTGTTCGATTGGGCGACATGCTGAATGATAGGGCTGGTGGATGTCCCAGAGACGGCGCTGAGCGTACTTATTGCTTGTGAGATGTGGCTGTTGAAACATCGAACAGGTTGGTACTTACACTGTCTATTTGCGTTACGAATGTCGTTTAGCGTACGCTGCCGTTCCAGTGACGCCACCGATCTGCCGTTCAGGACTCAGGCCACGTCTGCGCGTCCGGGAAGATCGCATACGCCCTGTTAGGTCAACAAAAACAGTAAGAATAGCTCATATTGGAAACGTGGCACATTCAGGCTCTACTTTGCGATCAAAAGTGTCACGCGAGCAGTACAAGTTGACAAACCCATGTCACGTGTGCGCAGCCAAAGTCTGCCGCTGCGATTCCGCAAGAATTTGATGGAAGACTTATTTCTGATTTGAGGTATGGGCATAGGTATACGATTCTATCGGCGCCGATTGTGGGCCTCTTCGTGCCTGTTACCTCCGATGAGCGCCCAAACCTCAGTGATGCTGTTCAATTTCAGAGGCTACAGACGAAAGACAGCCAAGTTGTCACCCGTTTTACTGGTTCTCCGACCAGTGGACCATGCCCCAAGGGCAACATCATCTTCCTACATGCGTCGGAAGCCAACTCCGATCAAATAAAAGGTATCCATATGCTCGACGAGCTTCTTGACCAGACACAATGGTACAATATCTCCACACCCACCTAGTCAATGAATCTTGTAGGCTGCCAAAACTCTTACGTGTGAATCACAGGAGGGAATGTCAGAGTTGCTCCTAGTAATCCATTGTGAGCACATATCCCACTTTCATTGTCCCAGGGTGGGGATGTGTTCCTGCCTTCGAAGAATTAATACAGACCACATCAAATACCATGCATACCCTCCTTGTCTGAGTTTTCTCCTCCTCCATTCAAGTTATCACTGTCTTCATTTGGCATACCTGACACTTGCCCATTTTTCTGAGTTCCATGCTGCTGTTGTTCTTGCATCCTTGCTCAGATACTGACTACATCTTTCACATGGAGCACATTTGTGCCATGTTCAAGCATGGCTATATTAAGTCATTTACATATGTATATAGATGCATCAAGGTTTGTAACCATGCATCACACCCCTGCCAAGAGAGGTGAAGCAATCACATAATTCCAATTTGGTTGGGATTGGTGCTGGGATCTGTTAAGTGGATTTGTTGAACTGGAAAACAGGGACCACATGAAACTCTGTAGATTGTATACTTTTGTTTTTGCATCTCCTTCTGAGTGAGGACATTAAGTCTATGTTCTCTTTATGCAAACATTCAAATTGTCCCATTATTCTCCTAAACTTCAATCACTTCACACTTGCTGTATCATTCATTTTCACAGTGTTGAAAGAAAAGTGATCACATGTTCATGTGAACCTTATCACATGACATCGGACACATGTGACTTGATCACATGGATGATCACATGCTTCTTAAGACACAGAATGAGTCTGGACACAGTCTAGAGTCATCTTATCAAGATAGAGATCTGAGATTGATCTAGAATCATCTTATCTATGATGTCATAAGAGTCTGGAACGCTCCAGAACACTCTTATCTTGTTATCTGTTATCTTGTGTCATCACAAATGACAGATAATCCTGTCAACCAATAGGATATGATCCGCTTATCATGGATTACTCATGATGACTGTGGATGACTCAGTCTAATGACTCATATCTGACTCATGCTGACTGATAGCTATTGATCCCACCAATAGCCTTTATCTCTCTTATCTAGTGTACGCGTCACCCCTCTAGATTAGGCAATATATACATGGTCTGTGCGCATATCCTGTACATATATAAACCCCAGACTTCTGGAGGATAAATCCCCAGAGTCAGCAATACAGTCTTCACTCGGACTACTCCTACTCTACTGCCTTCAAGTCCCCTCAGTAACCTCAGAGACAAAGTGTTACGCTCAGGCGTAGACCCGAGTGACGAAGGGGCGAGGGGACGTTAACGTCGCTATTCAGCTGACGTGGCAAGGGTTGATAGACGGGCGATCCGCTATCCTCAGCCTCAACGGTATGTCGTGAGCTGTTGACCTGGTCAACGTATGTTGTGACACAGGGACGAGGGAGTCGCTATGGAGGAGCGATGACGAGGGACGAAGGAGTCGTTATAGGGGAACGACGACGAGGGATGAAAGGGATGCCTTCTTGATGGTAAGGCAGGGACTAGGGGGCCTGAGAGGAGTCGATGAGCAAGGTAGATTTGGGTAGGTCTAACTTGGGGAATACATCGAGGGTATCGAGGGGTTTATATACGCGAGTCAAGAGAGAATGAAGCGGAGCGTAAACGAGATGACTCGACTAAAGAATGCGATGGAATCGCGAAGAAGGGGAACGAGTCAGAGATAACGGTGTTAATACAACTGCGGATACTGCGGATGAGTCACGCTAAATAGGTAAGCGATGATAAGAGAAAAAGGGGAATAAGGAAGTGGCTCAAGCGGGACTCGAACAGTGAGAGCAATGTCTGTAGGGAGACTAGAGTAAGAGCGAAGGGAAAAGAGTAAGGGTATAAGCGAATCGTAACACAAAGGGTGAGTATTTTCCTCACTCAGTTCTTGCATCTTCCTCGCTGTGGACTCTGCTCCTGAGTTAGCCTAGGAGGCAGAATCGACACTGCTTTCTTCACACAGTACTTTTCTTGTCTAATATGATAATAGGCACTTTGCTTATGAAGTGGAGTAAACAGTTATGAGAGCAAGATAGTAAGGTATTCTAAAGATTCCAAAAATTCATTCCATAATCAAGAAATAACTCCTCTCCTGCCCTGACCCTTTTGTCTAGAAAATAGTTGATATTTATATCACTACATAAAATTAAAACTCACTTGTGAAAAAGCCAATTTGATGATCTCCAGTAACAACCATATCTTTTCATATGTATATCAGTATGATTGTATTGCACACAGAGAACATTTGACATACTTTTTGCTTCTACATTGGCTTTCTTCTCTTCCATGTGATTTACATACCTTGTTGCATTACCAAGGTAGGCTGCATTAAACAAAGGCAATTCAATGACATTGTCTTCTTGTGGAACTTCAAACATATAGTTTCTAGCTGTATACTTGCAGAGTGCTCTATAAAAGATGTCAGTAAAATAGTCAATAAACATAAAAAAGAAATATACTGGAATTGTCCAGCAAGCTTTTCAGTTACTAGATAACCAACATAGCCTGTCAAGTATTATATTCAGCATGAAAATTTTATCATGAAAATTACTTACTTCCAAGAAATGTGTTTGATGACATATTCTGACATGCAAAGGCTCCCAGGCCAAATGCTCCACATTTTATTTCAACTGCCTGTTAAAAAGTAAATTGAAATTAATTTAATTAAAACTGGCTTTTACATACCTTGCTGGCAAAGGACTGCATCTTGCTATTAGAGCATGGTTTGCCACTTCTTTCACCTAATTATCATATAATTGACATGGAGGCATTTAGTACTTTTCACTTACCTCTATAATATTCACATGAGTCTCACTCTATTATAATAATTTCCTCACTTACCTAGCATCACAACTGAGACAAATACCTGGAATGCATTCCCTGTTCTCTCTTGCACAGGCACAGGTTCTTGTGCTACATTTTCCCTCCTTGCAACTGCAACCAAGCCATTGTCTTTCACCTAAACAAATTAACATATACAATCAATAGTGGGCTCAAATGGATACTTACATTTCACACCACATCTACACATCAGTGAGCAATGCTGCATTTTTGTGCAACAACTGCAGTTATTACTTGTGCATTGGCCAGGATGTGCACAAGCAGATGGCCTAGAAGTATGTTTAAAGTTGTCATGAGAAATACAGCAATCAAGAATAAAACCTACACCTCATAAAAATTTGAGTTTGCATCCACTGTGCTTCAGTTTAAAATCAGCTTGAAAAACAAATTGAAAACAACTTACTAAATCTGGGTTTTTTCCTAGTTCTCTCCCTTGCCTCTTCATGAGGAATGATCTCATGATGGTCAGGAAATATTTGCAATCTTTGTGCAAAGACCTATAGGATTTCAGCCTATCTGTATTACAATACCATGTTTGAAAACAACTAACCTGATTGCATGGCTTCAGGCATAAAATTGCTAGTTGACATGGAAACAAATCAGGTGCAATGGAAAGAATAGTCTTCAATGCATCTGCAGAACTTGTGAAATCTTCTCCATCAGGAGGAGGTAAAGATTCCTATTTTTGTAATTCAAGAAGTCTGGACTCTTGGAAACTTAGAGGCTAGGGAGCATGAAACACACACCATATATTGGTCAAAATCTGGAATATGCCTGAAGCAGTCCATACCACATGGAATACCTTCAGACAAAATCATATCTTGTCCAGTCATGTGGGGCTTTCTAGAAGGAATGTAGGCACTGGTGTGTTTCTGGCCTATCAAGTTTCTATATATCAGAAAAGAAAGGCAAATAATGAGATACCAATTTACCATGTGTCTCGCATAATGAATGTAAACAGTTCAGGCTAGGACAGAACATCCTCAGACTGGATGTCAAACGTTGTCGCAAGTCTTCTTGTTTGGGCATGTGGATCGGGAGATGCTTTTCTTGAAAGTCATCAATGTCACGCGCTACGAAGGCACCTGGCCAGTAAAGTTCATCTCTAATGTCCATACTCTATGAGGTACCTCCGAATCATGTCTGGGAAACCACTTACCTCTGAGACGCCTCCCATAACAGTCCTGTATTGTTTGAACAGCGAAGTTTTTTGAATATACGCATGCGGCCGATACCCTCTAGGTCGATATCATGGATGAAATGTAACCGTTTGATTGTTTCCATCCGAATCATCTCCGCTGCAGTATCCTAGTTGGACCACGTCACAAATTCGAGAAAGAAGAAGCCATCTCACCGTCAGGATCGAATGGAGTTTCCCATTCCAAACAGTCAAACACGGCTTGGTACTTCCGGACCAAAAATTTGTCGTCGTCCGCGTAAGGAACGAAAGGCAGCGTGTATTCATAACGGGTATCCATGCAGACGCTTTTCGACGCCGGGGTACATGACTCGTATTCGGGGTGCGGCTCGTACGCGTCCAAGGTGAAGACGGGCAACTCCAGCTCGGTCGTCGTCGTCGTTCGTTTAGCCTGTCCGCCCCCAAGATGTTCAGCAGCCGGAGCGAAACGGGTAACGCTCATCGTCACGGTATCCACGTCCGTCGCGCTGTCGGTCGTGAGCCTCGCTTTCCCTTTCCACCTCGACGCCCCGACGACGAGCGCATCTCTGTCGACGAGTCGGGCGACCATCGCTTTAGCGACGTCCGCCGCCTCGCGCTTGGTTCCGAGGAAGGACTGGGTGACCGTCTGGAGGATCTGTGCGCAGTAGCCTGGTTCCCAGTCGTAAAACTCGGTCCAGACGTCCTTGTAGACGCGGACGCCGATTTCCTTGAGTTGGGTGAGCGATCGGGAGGTGTGCCCGATGGTCTCGGGTTCTGGATCAGGAAGGGATACCGCTGTCGACGTGGGCGTCAGCGAGGTGAGCGAATCGGGCTCGGTACGATCGGTGTATTCGAAGGGGTTCATTGCGATGGGAGGAATGTAGAGGACGAGGGAGAAAGAAACTTGCAAGCGGAGTAAAGGGGGCGCGTACATGGTAAGTAAGTGCGGCGATGCCAGCTGGGGAGAGAAACGTTTACTCACCTAGAGAACGCAGTCAACTTTTTTCACGAGGGATGCTTTCAAGCAAAGGGCTTGCTGTGGTGGAAAGAATAATGATGTGGAGCTGCACGGCGAGTGGAAACAAGCCGTCGAATGATGGTAAGTAAGGTGGATGCTGTTGAAAGCTTTCAAACGTTGTACACAGAAAGGTTTTTCTGCGGCCGCGGCGAGTGCTATTCAATGTCAAGTTGGGTTGTAGAATAGCGTGAAGAAACTTGCCTAGAGGACTTGTGCCCACACCCGATACGGACATACACATCAATCGATGATCAATCGATCAGGCTCCGCCTATAATCGGCACGGAAGCAATCTCGTCTAGGCCAAGTGAGTAGAACTACATCAACCGTTACTCTTCGCTTCTTCCTTCTCGAACGACCACATGCCCACCCCGCTTCCCAAACCGACTGTCCCTCATCACCCTCACCCGCTGAATACCCGCACAAACGTCCTGCTCCGTCGGCGCCACTCCCTCGCCCACCCACTCCCAAATCCACGCGCGCAACGCTCCATACTCGGTTCTCGGCCGCGTCTCGCACTCGTGCTCGTGCTCTTCCATCGGCGTATCCGACGCTCCTACGCTCGAACGCCCCACCTCCGGATCCGCCCCGCCCCAACCGATTCCGCCCGTCCAGCCATCCTCAAACACCGGCCCCCGCAACCCGACCTCCGCCCAAAACACGAGCGCGATCGCGAGCGTCTCCGTCTTGGGTGTCACACCCAGCGCCCGCATCCACACGAGCACTTCGGGAATCTCGCCCGCGCGGGACGATAGTCCGAGAAGGGAAATGTACGCAGCGAACGTGCTCTCCGAGGGTTGTACCGTAGGGAGTGGCGGACCCAATCGTTCGTCCTCGTCGTCAGGTCGCGCCATCGTGGGTCGCTCCGTACCGAGGTGTGTCGGATGAGGTAGGAGAAAGCGGTCCGGTCGGCCCGCGAAGACGCGCGCCAGTTCTCGTAGGACGCTCTCGCCACCCCTAGTCACTCCGCCTCCAAAACGTTCAGCTGCACTTCGTAATGCGGGCCAGTTTCCGAAAATCATTCCCCTGAATACGGATCTTGCAACGTCCGTCGAGCGATGCTTTGCCCAAATGCCTACGACAGGCGGGGGAGTGGGTGTCTGGAGGAGAGCACGAAGGTTGGCAGCAAGCGTTTCGCGAGATGATGTGAAAGCAGCCTCTACACTGGCCTGCCTACCGCCCTCGGGGTTGTGATCAGAAGCTGACGTATCTTCACGGTCCCAATTTTCTGATAGCTCTGTGGCCTTGTTCGGGGTCATGGTCGGCGCTATGGGTCCACCTTCCTTTCGGAAGAATCTGTTGTCAGCCATGTACCAACTCATGGCCCCCTTCAGGCTCCCCCCGTCCATCTGTGAAGCTTGTATCGCAGCCTTGATCAGTACGCGAAGCATCAAGTTGGTGGGGGGAACGAAATACAAGGATGTCAGGTGCGTCCAGATGTAAAAGATCGCGTCTGGACGGCGAATACGAAGGAGTGCGGTGAAGAGGGTATGAATCGGGTGGACTTTGAGGTAAGAGGAGGGTGAGGATCGAACAAAGTCGGATCTGGGGGATATGTTGCGCCTCGGAGAGGCTGAGGTAGCGCCGACCGAACGAGGAGGTGGAGGTATAGCTTCTTCCATATCTCTCTTGACGGCCTCGTCCAGTAGATACAAGGCTTCCTCGGTGCGTCCGCTTTGAGTGAGCACGTCGATACCCACACAAAGGGCCTTTCTATCAATCCACATTCCATTTTCTTCGTCACCATTGTCTCGCGCACTGACCACCTCCCCAACAAACTCGTCCCATAAATTTTGCGCGTCTTCCAGAGCGTTCTTCCACAATAGGCCTTGTATGACCACGGTATAAGTAGCCCTAGTCGGTTTGTACGCTTTTGTTCCATCCGTTGTCGCCCTGAAAAGGTCGAGCAAGGACTGGGAAGAGAGAGAGCGGTCATGAGCTCCGGCATAGAGAGCTGTGGTCCAATCATATATGTCGATGGCAGACTTTTTGAACGAAGAGGTGGGTCGGCGAGGTTTGCTAATATCGAGTTTGAGCAGGTGGTGGAAATATCGGAAAGCAGACTGACGGTCGTCCCGCATGGAGCGGAGGTAGTACGTATTGGCTCTGTGTGCTGTCCCTCGGACGTGGATGTGTTGTTCGTTCGCGTCCTCGATGGTATAAGGTGGGGCAACCCCATTTTCTAGACACTGGTCCCGGATGATCTGCAGGTGATGCGCGCTCGATTGTACTCTGCCCAAAGACGCGTATGCTCTCAACCATGCTTCCGATTTTTGCTGTTTATGGGCCTTCCCGGGAGGAGAGGTACCATGGCGGTGAAAATAGTCCAACAATTGCGGGGAGCGAAAGTTGTCCCTGATTAGTACTCTTTCAGTGTCTGGCCAGGGTGCCAAGCATCTGTTCTCCATCTCCTTCAAAACGTCAATAGCGGCATCGACGGCGGCCCGCGATCTATCAAAGAGAGAAATGGCCTGAAGGAGCATGTTGAAGTAAAACGACTCGTGTTCGTGCAAGTGAGAGGGCAGGCCGATGATGTGCGAGGTCAGAGGACGAAGGAGAGAGACGAGCGAGAAGTAGGCCAGAGAGTGGACTGTGAGGATGCACAGGGGCAGAGCGTGAGGCGAGGGGGGCGTCAGAGGGAGTGCCAGGTCGTACAAGACCGACTGAGCGTCGGAGGAGGACCTGATTTTGTGAGAGGCGAGGGCGAGAACGACCCAGGATGGGGTGTGGACATGTTCTGCGCGCAGAAGACGAAGAGCGCGCTCAAAGGAGGGCGAGTACACGACGGGCGACCAGCGGGTCCACTCGTCCGACGGTATTCCACAGCGCTGCAGGATGTGCTGGAGGAGCGGCGGGTGCTGGTCGGCGTGACGGAGAAGAGCGACGAGCTTCCAGATGGGTTCGTTCGTGACTCTGTATGCGAATCTGGAAAAGCCGAGTGTGCGCTGCTGGAGCGGTGCGAGAGTGAGCAGAGCGGAGAGCGGCCGAGTCGCAGTCTGCATTCGTGTTGGCAGCCAAATATCAGTGACTGACCGTCGCCGTCGACGTCGAGTGCGGGACGCCACAACAACAACACGAGCAAGCAAAGACGGAGCATTCACGCTCCGCTGTTTTTCGTTCGCTTGTTCTCCACTCCCTCCACCTTCCCCAGCGGTCCCTCGGGCGAAAAAAAGAAACATTCGCAAGTAAAAATCCTAGAAATGCCGCGCATTCTGTTCGTCAGCGGTTTCCATCCATCTACACGCGCGCGCGACCTCGCATTCGAATTCGAGCAGTGCGTTTTGCTGGCAAGTTTGGCGTGCAAAATTCTCATCTCCTGCGATAGCCATGGCCCTCTCGTGCGATGCGACGTCCCAGCTCCACGCAATCCCCACGCCAGCTCTAACCCGTAAGTATTTCCCAGAATTCCCTTGAACCCCATGCCCTATCCAGTCGATGCATGCGCCCCACGAACGAGGCCGTCACAACTCGAAACGAACGCGAGCGAGTCCTGACATCGAGAATCCGTCGTCGTCGATACCGATCCTCTCGTCGTCCTCGTTCGTTCCCCTCCCGTTCACGATGCATCCGAGTTGCGCGGAGGAAAAAACGTGTCTTCGGCTACGGATTTCGTTTCCCGATTTACCGCTCTTTCGAATCTTACAAACCGTCTTCGAACAATCGCTCAACCTCGCGTCTCGTAGCTATGCCTTCGTCGAGTTCCGTAGTCAACGCGATGCCGAGGACGCCTACTACGACATGTAAGCACCCTCCTCGCTTCAATCCACTCGCTTATCCTCGTTGCAAAGGCACGGCAGATATTTCGAAGGTTCTCGTTTGGGCATTCAAGTTGGTTTCTTGCTTTCATGTCTTGTGCCTTTGCTCACCTCCCTGCTCTAGTGGGCTAAAAATCCTCCCTCTTCAGTCTGGCGCTACGATAGGCGTTCTCCCCCTCCTCACCGTTCTGGACGCGACCGTTCTCGCAGCCCTCGTCGCCGTGTCGACCCACGTGACGATCGCGATTATCGTAGCAACGGCGTCGACAGAGACAGGGATCGCGATTTGAGAGAGAAAAGGCGACGCAGCAGGTCCCCTGACAGGAGACGGAGCCCTTCGCCTGCCGATAGGAGGAGGGGCGAGGATAGAGACCGGGCGAGGACTCCTCCCGTCGAGGATGTCAAGAAAGATGCTGATGATCGAGAGAGAGAGAGAGCTCCTGCTCAGACCCCTCCCTACGATCACTGATCTTTAGACAGGTCCTGTATCCCCGCCGTTGGCTAGTATTTGAGCTATTGCTCGCTTGAGACTTGAAGCTTGATGTTAGCTTGCCTTGTCTTGCGACTCTCGTTACTGTTTTTTTTTTTGGCATGAGCGTTCATGTCGTGTAGTACATACCTTGCCTGAATGCAGAACTCTCTTTGGTCGTGCGACGGTAACACAGCACGGCACAGTCGGAACTGCAATTTTGTCTCGCACTACCACCTCATGCAGCCCACACGACAAGTACCAACCATCGACGACCTCAAGGTATGAAAATTTGCCGGACACGTCCCACTCAACGTTGATGGTCGATTACCAGGTCAAGTTGTGCTACATTTGTCGGGAGGAAGAGCGGTATGACGGTACATCATTTGTGGCTCATCACATGCCCTATCACCTAGTAATGCTTCGCCAGCGCCAGGGACGTCTGCCCGCGCATGGTCACATCCATGTACCTGCACGCTGATAGCCCACGAATCCTGTCTCCTCCGCTGGATTCAGTCTTCCCAGTCCACAC
Organism: Austroboletus novae-zelandiae; assembly: GCA_038090275.1. Classification (NCBI taxonomy): domain Eukaryota; kingdom Fungi; phylum Basidiomycota; class Agaricomycetes; order Boletales; family Boletaceae; genus Austroboletus; species Austroboletus novae-zelandiae. Next base: position 25,975 of record JBBPML010000050.1, on the reverse strand, counting down.
GTTCGCGTGCTTCCAACGCCCTCAAATGTCCCCAGTGCGGCACCGCGTACGAACTGACGAGCTCGAATCCATGGGCACTCCGCCTGCTGAACATGGGAAACAAGGGACTGTCCATCATCGGGAGAGTCATCAGCGTGGGCAGCCTCACTGTCGTCCTCGTCAGTCTTGGCACTGGTGCGCGATCCAGCCCGATCTTTGAGTGGCACTTATTTTCTCTCGCGCAGGGCTCTACATACTAAGCACTGCGTACGGAGCGTATGCTGTCCGCGAATTCCTCGGATCAGAGTGAGTGTTGCTTTTTTCGTGCCCAAGGACGCCTCCGTGACACTCGACCAGGATGTTTGACATCCTCCTGACGGATGACCCATCCAACTGGCCCTGGCATAGCTTCATCAACCTCCCTCTCATTCCTCTTGCTCTCATCTTTTCTCGACTCCCTCTCAGATCCAACGTCACCCCACTCATTCCGCTATTACTTGCGTGGCCAACGAGTGCGCCGGTCGTCGGAGATGAACCGAACAGAGTCAGCACTCCATCAGTTTCAGTCACCTTGCCAACCGGACAGTTGAGGAAAGACTTGTTCCCTGTCCTTCCACACTGGCCACCACCTCCTTTCATCCTCGGCCTGTTTATCTTCCCAATCGTTCGGGAGGGTTACAAGCGACTATTTCTGCAGTTCTCAAAATGGGCACTTAGTTCGACTTCTGGTATCGGAGAACATGGTCAAGGCCAACGAGAACACGACATGCACCGGGCATTGATCGGCGCCGTGGCCGAGGAGGAGCCATTCTTGAGGATCCGATTGAATGCGCACATTGATGAAGAAGACGAACCAGCCCCTCCAGGCGCTCTTCCGGAAGGACGTGCAAACCGCGGCCCTGGCAGGCAGGCAGGCAATGGAAACGATGGCGGTGAGGGCGATCCGGACGGCGACAATGCAGGCGACGTAGCAGCCGCAGCCGAGAACACGATTCGCGTCTCGGGCACCTCCCTCGGCCGGTTGATTGGCGGGGCCTTGATTATCCCTCGCATATCCTCTCTGATGGGTTCGTTGCTGCTATGGTTCTCCAAGCGTTCGTCCTTGCTGCGCAGGTTCCTTGCGGTGCGGCCCTCGTTGCAGACGGGCGCGAGCCGCGTCGGGCCGCTTGGGTTGACGACGGGGACAGGTGTGCCGCTCGGTGCAGGCCTTGGAGGGATATTAGGACCGCGTGCGGTGTTTGGGGGCAAGACGCTTGGGGAGATGGGGTTGCTGAAGAAGCTCGGGGTGGCGGGTATGTTGGGTCTGAGCGTCGCATGGCGGGGGACGTATGCGTGGGCCGAATGCGATCCCGTTTGGTACGTTGGTCCATTTTCGTGTCGAATTCCGCCAGGTGTGACGCGACCCCATAGGTGGCGAAACTCGCTGGGACTGGGTTTGTTCACCGTCGTAAGTCTCTCTGCTCCCCGTGCTTTCTTGGAATGGCGTGCATCACGCCGCGTTCGTTCGCCCGGTGCTGACCGAACGTGCGTTAGGCCAAGGACTGCTTGCACCTCCTCCATCTCTACCTTACCAAACGGGAGCTGGAGAGTCGAAGGATAAAGAGTCGGTCGTTTGAAGGCGTCGATCTTCGGGAGCTCGATCTCATTCATCCAGAGGTGTATGTGTGAGCGGAGGCTCGAGTCAAAAAAGGAAGAGTTTGTGCAGAAGACGGAAGGAAGGTGGAGGATAGTCGCGCACCACTCGTTGTAAGTAGCATACGTTGCATGACAGATCTGAGAAAGATATGACGGGGGGAGAGGGACGAAATGCGGTCGACCCGCAGACATTCCGACGATCGGAAGGTCCAGCTGGGACCTGACTGCTGGTCTTCAAGCTTCAATGGCGAGTCGAATACGAACTTTCCTCTTCGTTTTACTGTCGTAGTAAGTACTTGCATCGGGCTGAGGAGTGTATCCATTGACTAAGGTCTGTGGTTTGCAACGATCGTCTATAAAGAATTTCGCAAGGTGCTGTTCAGATCACTCTGGATTCGCTGAATGGTGAAGAACGGCGCGTGGCTCGGAGCCATCGTGACCAGCCAAGCGTATTGGCAAGAATTGAAAGTGACATGTCTCGGTATATTTCAGCTCACTATGTTGTAGTCTAGACACCTTTTCGCCAAAAAAAAAAGCATATACTACTTGACAATAAATCGAACTATGCACCGAAATGGACGTAGAGAATTCGTTGAATCAAACAAAGGGTAGCTAGACCCCGCAACTCCCTTCGTCGCAGTGGCGCAGCGCATGTATAAAAGAAAGTTGGCAAGACTTGAACGATTCGGGTGTCCCTGTGGGGCAGAGCAGAAGAGTCTCTCTGTCGAGACGAAATGCTTCGTCAAATTTGTCACGTCCGCCTCCTACCTTCAATTTTTGGTAAAAGATTTTGCGCGTAAATGCAGTCCTTTGAGCCAGTAATCATTTCTGATGACGCTCGACTTGAAGAAAAGGGCACAAGCATCTTTCTCGTTCCTATAAATGCGGTCGATCCATCTCGATAGCAATTCCAGAAAGAAGAGAGAAAATACGAAAACGGACGGCGGATCGTCTGTTTCATGAGAGTTCTGCTCTCTTCATGTGAAAGATGGAATTCCTACGGTTCAAAGGCATGTAATTCAAGAAAAAACCAGAATGTGGCTTGTGTAGACCAGGAGAGGACGAGTGTCATGGCCCCAGTCTCAGCATGGTTGCACCGCGCGGATCATAAGCGACTACGTTCATTGTGGCGTTGCCAGCTACAGCAACTGAGCAAGAGTTATTATTTGCTGTGGCTGCACGTCGCATTTGAAGTCGAAACAGCTTGTGTTCCCTTCGACATCCAAGGCCTTTTGCACCAAGGATGATCCGTCCTCCGATTATTCGCGATGACGACGACAACGAGGGTCCCCCGCGAAAAGTTGAGAATCGGTTCGCAGGCGGAGAAAGAAGGTACAATAACGGGTCGTTCTGCGGCATTTCTGTACAGAATCCGAAATGCGTACCTGGTGGCAAGTCGAAGATATTCTTCGTCACGCTGCAGAATATTCAGGATGTAGCGTTTCAGGACGTCTGTATCCGGGGCTGGCGGACAGACATTGGGGAGTGAGGTCGAGATCTGTTTCGACCCCCCACGTTCAGCAAGTGATACTTCTCATGCGCTATGGAATCTGTTTGGAAGCGAAGGTATGCGACGTGTAACCTTTCGTGGTATCTTACCGTACGCATCTATCACTCTGAGCAAAGCAAGTGAGCGCAGCAACCCCGAACAGGACTGACCGCTGTTGGTCCCCCTAGGTTGAAAAGATGTTGGGGAGCCGGGTTCATGTTGCTGACCGGTATCATTGGTCTTTACTGAAGAAAGCATATTTTCGGGACCATTTACTTACATAAGCATATGGTTTGAACTTTGTTATGACGTAAGAGTATATTAAAGTTCGGCGGCAGGGGGTACATTATGTATCCCCACTGACTGGAATACCCAAGACTCATCAAATTGGTGGGGAGCGCTGAGCGATGCAGAATAGAGGCGAGAAAAGCGGAAATGAGCCACTGATCCGTATATCCCACTACCCTGAGCGTGGGTGCCTACGCCAGAAATGCACACGTAACATAGAGCCGACCAAGATGTTATGACTTTGACATCCAACCCCGGCTCCGGGCCGAGTGCATCACAGACAAACACGCGAAATGAAGGGCATGCATAATGTGCCGTATGCTATGGGTTTTTCACTTTATCGCGGTCAATTACGTAATTAGATACAGCCACAGATCATGTGACGGACACCCTGGGAGTCAACCCTTGTCTGGTATGCGATGTTCTTCGTATTCTCTTCCGAAGTTGTCGTTTCTCAGTCTTGCCCGCGTTCTCCTTTGTTTGTTCAGTGCGCTTGAGCCTTTGTCCCCGACAATATAAGCTTGAAATAAACCGCAATCCTGTACAACTCATGTCTGCAAAAGCCGGACCTATTTTAACTGAGGCTTTCAGTGTCTCTGTACGTCGAGGTGCAGATTATGTCGTGTTGTGATCGCACAGAAAGAAAACTACCTGTCCGTAGTATACGGTCCAGTGTTTGAATACCTAGCCACTGAGGAGCCAAGCCGGCCTGGCACATCGTACGGACCTTTCCCGTCTCGAATGTACTTCGCACCTTCCTTCACATACAAAATAGACCTTTCGTTGATACAGCCAACCATAGTATATATGTAGAAACGGTCAAATTGCATCTAAAATTCTACCACCTTCCAGCACCCTTTAGCCCAAAAGACCCTCGCCATCACAGAATTCAGCTAAGTTGTTGTATCCATTTACACCCAATTCATCATAGCGTGCAATGCGCAATTGCTGACTCGGAGGGATCGCCTTGTCTTCGAGAGCATGCGGTGCCCCTCCGTGCAAGACACCTACTCGCTTCATGGCAAGCATCTACAAGTCCTCAGTACATATAATCCGTTCACCACCCGGGTAAATACTTACGTTGTGCGCAGCATTGCTGTGGTCGTACACTCCACCAAAGAATGCAGCGGTAGCGTCTTTACCGATATACTTCGTCAGCAAGTGCCGGCCACCTGGATGTTCGTCCAGGAAATCCGATACATCGTGGATAAATCCAGCAACACAAATCAAAGATTGCGTCTCGGATTGGCTCTGATCTATGCACCCCTCGTCAATAAATATACACACAATTCATATATTAATCACTCACAGCTCTCCCAATTAATCACAGGAAGGTGGCTGTTGTCCATTGGCCAAGTGAGTTTCTCCTGGGTATCTCGCAAGCGTCTCAGTTGCATGGTCAGCTGCCCCTTGCGAACCTCGTTGTCCGGGAATGTCTATGAGACTGGTCAACACACAGCTCTCAGATCGAGAATGAACGCACCTTCAGTTGCGAAGCGAGTCCAACCTGTTGGCAGAGCCAGATGAGCCATTTGCTGGGGTCGTATTGGTACCACTTGATCGCATTCCGATAGTCCACGGGGAATTGGTGATGGAAGTTGTGGTATCCCTCCCCAAAGCTGACGAGAGCGGTGAAGACATGATCACGGGGAGTATGTTTATCGTCAAAAGGTGCGTCACCGAAATAGTGAGCAAGAGAGTTGATACACAATATAGACTAGAAACGCATGAGCGTACGAACATCGACCCATTGAAAACACTTACATGTTGGACGAAGATCACTCTTATCAAAGCAGCATATACGAAACCACCCTTCCAGTCGCCCCATCCAAGGCCGGCGACGACTGTCGGGAAGACGGCAGCCATGAGGAAGGCTAGTTCGTTTAAATGACGATGCTGCCAGTTGACAACATAGTCCTTGGAAAGGTCGCTCATGTCCACAGGACCAGGCTTACGCCGAGGCTTCAAAACCGTCCAGCCAATGTGGGAATAGAGGAGGCCCTTGTCGGCGCTGTAAGGGTCGAGATCGGAATCGATATACCGATGGTGAGCACGGTGTCCACGCGCCCACCACTTGATGGAACGCTGGAGTGCGCCAGCGCCGAAAATAGCAAGAGCGTATTTTAGCGGTTTCGATGCATTGTATGAGCGATGAGACCAAAGACGATGATATCCAGCCGTTACGCCTGAGTGTCAATGTTAACATCGTCCCAAAAAAAATAGCAAAAAACACGAACTTATACCAGTCATAAAATAGTACATGACCGACCAAATAGCCGTCTCCCATCTAAGGGCAGTGTAGCACGCGCCAATGAATCCAAAAATTGGAGTCGAAGCAAGAAGAATGAGGTCGAACCAGTTAAGGTTTTCTGAGAGGTTGTCCCAGGTGATTGGTGGTAGAGCCTCTTCTTGCTTCAGTAGGTAAGACAGGTAGTTATTCGGAATGTCTGAGTCCTTGACAGACTGGTTTGAGTCGACGGTTTTATGGACCGCGCCATCCTGGGGTGCTGTGGATGTGACGATTGGCCCCATGTCCGGAAAGTGCTGGAGGGAGCATGATAACAGAGGGCTTTATTAGAAAATATTTTGGGGTTACCTCTGTCAGAGGGCAGTACATTGTGGACGCTCCAGATCTAAGATCTTACATCCGAAGACTGTGTCTTGCTGTTATTTGGATACCGAATAGTGTTTTCATGACATTCAGAGCAAGAGCGCCAGCAGCATCCGATGACCGCTAACTGGGCCACGGGTCACCGAGCGGTCGTGTACCAGGCTGTGAAAGCCAGGATGTATCCGAATGGTCCACATAGAAGCCCACCAGTAGTGGTGAAAACTCTGTTGTTTTGGCTATCATAAAGCCTGTGTAACCACAAGCATTCAATGGGAAGGAGTTGGAAGCGACGCCGTTCCGTGCATCAATTTGGGGCTCTCGCGTCGTCTCGGTTCCAGCTACAATGATAACAGCAATGCCAACTTATCTGCAAACCGGAATTGACTTTGGAATCACCACGTCGAGCGTTTGTATTGGGTCACCCTGACCTTTTCCCCGATTGGAAGGGATCCTCACCATCGCATAGTAAATCGACCAATCACAACCTTTTCCGCCCAACACGTAAGATACGTAAGCCAATAACGGCTGTTTCGTTGATAGTTCGGAGTTTGTAGTAGTACCCTTCGACGAGTCGGTTTAGTTGATTAAAAGTCCGGCACTCGCCGGTGACCTGTTATCGTTGCGGTGCTTGTTCGCTATAGCCAGTAAAGAAGTCTGGGATCCCACCCAGGAAGTTACAGGAATTGCACCTGCCACCTCTCACCTTGCTTGACAAGGTTTCCATGGTTTGTGATTTGATAATTGCGCGGGAAAGAACTTACGACGCAGAATCCGTGAGAGCTCAGAGAACTTGGTACGTAACCGGGTGCTGGCATCTGGAGAGCTTTCACCGGGCATTACCGTACAGATGGCCCATCTTAGAAACCAATATGTATTATTATTACTGGCCAGTAGCATGATGAGTGCCTAGGTAAGCCGAGGCACGAGGCGGCGTAGGATAAAGTCTATGCGTGAGAAGCGGAGTGAGGAGCGCGCCTTTTCCTCGCGACCACTCCCGCCAATCCGCCAACTGCTGCCGTAGATTCGCAGCCTCCGTCTGGAGTCCAGCACTTTTGCGCACCCACCCACCTCTCCGTCTTGGCTATCGGTCGAACAGTAGAATGTTTTGAATGTTTGCCCGGCGCTGTTAGCTGCACTCGAGTTGAGCCTTAAGTGACGCTGCTCGGTGGCCCAACCCACCCACACAGCTCGCTTCACCCAACAGATGGAGCACAGTTCCGGGCCGGAAAACCTACCGGTTTTCGCCCACACACCCAGCTAGTAGAGTACCACCATTCATGTACAAAGTTGAACCTGCCACACGTATACATCGACAGGCCTCATCACGAAGCTAGATAGGCATAGACGAGTATCCCGACCGAGCAATTTCCACCAAATCTTCGTCATTTCATTAAGTTCTTCAACCTTTCATCCTCTCCAAGCAACTCAGGTGGATGTAATTGTCTAAATAGAGAGCTGAATTTTCATTAGTTCTTGTTCACGACGTGTTTACGAACTTAGATGTATGTTGAGCCCGTAACAAATGAGTATGTCGTTGGTCATCAACTCGTGCAAAGGTGTTTGCCGCTGCAAGTGACCTTTCCGACCAGACTTAATGCATGAAAAACACCACTTACAAAAATATTAGTTGTGCAAAGGCACATGTGACGGTATCGAAGATGCACGGGAAAGAAGCCAGCGAGACCCTTGCCATCGGCACACAAACAACGCTGTAAAACTATGTACGCTGCAGAGGCACTGTGGGTAGTAAAATGACCTACGAATCAGTGGTGGGATGTGTTATTTTCATTAGTTGAATCGTTTAAAACCCGATCAATTAAATACGGAAAACAGCGCATGGAGTGGAAGTGATGGAAGCACTTAAAATAAGTGATCACAACGTTGAATTGGAAGTGATCACAGGAAACACCGGCTAGAAAAATCAGGCCAATCTGTAGTATCGAACTCACGACCGCGAGAACCTGAATATCACTTGACACCACAGAGCTCCAGTAGCACCAATAAAACTAAAATAAATACCTTGATGCTTGGCTTCCAGCACAAAAAGATCGACTCCGTGTGCGTAGGTCAGGCACGGCTGCATTGAATGGCTGTATGAGCGTCGACGTCGAGCTCACTGGCAACAACAGGAACGCGTCAGGGCAGTTGACAGGGCATGAAAACACTGGAGACGTACCGGACGAGCCACAGACAAACCCTCGAGTGTTGCGCTCGAGGAGAAGCAGGAATAGTGTATAAGCTGCAACACTCGAGATGCTAGCGGCGAGGCAGGAGCGTCGAGAGCTCCGGGAGGTGGCGACGGCACCTGCGTGATGCGTTGGGACGCGAGCACAGTTGGTTATAATGACAGAAAACATACCTGGGGAGGCCCCAGAAGAGCCAAGTGATCCAGGACGGGCGAAGCGTGTGTTCCAAACAGTTCGGACATGTTCCCAAGATGTCCCAGGGGTGATGGGAACGAGCGCCTGGCTCGAACACGCTGGATCGAGGTCCCAAACCCGGAAGCTTTGGAGTCGGCTTGACATGCAAGGCGGCTGCATCATGTGTTTTCCAGAGCGATCAGGAATGTCCACAGGCCAGAGATGACAGTAACCGTAGGGAAACTGGCGCACTACGTCGAGATGTTGGGCCTAGAGACCACTTGGTCGAAAAGATCGAACTAGGGGACGGCGGAGGCAGCTGGAAGGACAAGATCGGCGGCGACGTCGACGAAACAGATTGGGAGTAGTGCCGTATGGATGGAATAATGAGTGGCGCACGCTGCGGTTCGAAACGAGTCGGAACGCGGCTAGAAGCTGAGCGCTGAGCAGTCAGATCAGCATCGGCCGTGCGAAACAGAAACGACGCACGCGCCTAGACCATCCACACCACACATCCATCAACCCAAGCGTTCTGTCGTGCCGCCGAACCCACCGAGCCGTCGTGGAAAGCTCAAGCCGAAGCCTAGAAACGTTAGCCGGAGCAAAAGTGCAGCAGACACCTACCAGATCGGATGGTCGTGTTTAGACTGAATCGGGCGAATCGGATGCGTTGGGTGTGATTTATATGGATTATAGATGATGTAGGTGTGATTTCGAGTCGCGATATTCGAGAACGATGGTGCTGGAGTGGATTGGAGATGAACGCGCGCAAAGGAAGAGACGAGCCAGCGAGTCGCTCGAAGGACTCAACGGACAGATCAAAAGGCCTATCTAGAGGTTCAAAAAAATCAGTGATGTCACGCATGAAATATATCACCGAATTTTCACCATCACTGAATCAGAAGTGGTTGATCACTGAAATTTTGGCTTTAAGTGATAGGAGCGCTCAATAAAAGTGATTTTACTATCCACAGTGGAGGTCTCAGTGGATGGCCGCAAGTGACTTCAAGTTCGTTCCTGGGAACCTCTGGTTCAGGGAGAAGTTCTTCCAACGAGAATGACACGACACGCACGACTTTGCTCAACCTCTTATATGCTCTGGAAATACAGATCGGCCGATGCTGGCCTGTGCCATGATTTTGGTGACGAGATTATGAACCTTTGCGAACCACCACCGGAAGGCTCAGGACTTACGGAGGGAGACAAAATGACTCGGCCAGGATTCTCTGCGTCTGGAATGGTCCTAATGTCTAATTCAGCTGGGTCAACATTGGAAAACCAGTCAGAGACACCACGACCGCGGAACCGATGATTTTGAGGTAGGCATGAATTGAAAAAGACATCAGAACCGCCGACATCTCCAATTCTGAGATCATCTGGGCGCTCGGCCAAAAGTTCGATGTTCGGTTCGTGGGTACCCACAGAGAGACGACAACAAAAGTCTGGCGTATATATCCTGGGGAGATCTAGGCCTGGGAGGCCCGCTGAGACTGGCACCAGTGGTTGAGATCATGATGGATGAGGACATCCAAAAAGGGAAAAGTCTTGCGGGTGTCGGCTTTTGAAAATACTACTAGGTCAACCCCCATTCAACCTTAAAGCTTTAAAGAGCCATGTTAAGGTCGCTTCTAGCACCTCCAGGACAGCGGGATTGCCCTCGACAACGGGATTTCCCTCGACAACGACGCTCGGTGGAGACGGCGCAGCGAGGACTCGAGTCAAGTTCAAAGCGCCAGCTGGGCCCTGGCTGACTAAGTATCTATAGCGCACAGAATTTCTGTAGCAGTGCTTGTAGACGCAACGGTCACCGGTCACGGAGAAGTGACTCAGACGCCTCATCCTGTCTGAACGGTATAGTGATTAGCGCGTAGATCGTTCAAACGATATAATCTACTTGCCTTTGCAGACCAAGATACCCTCGTCATTTGGTTGGACGATTCCTCGATACGGATTTGGCGCCTATCTTTTTCTCCGCCGTCGCCATTGCCATTTATGGGGCCTGTAACGAGCAAGTTGCGAGGGCCCATGTCCTCACTGACGCTCGTCCATCTCCTGCGTAAACATAGCAGGCCCGCGATATGTCTGGTGGTACCGAGTGCGTGGCCTGTGGCGATTAGCGATAGCTTGGGCGGGAGCGCTATTCTATGGGAATTCGATTGGGGTTCATACGTTCGGTCTATCTGGCATGCTAGCAACGATACTAGCCTGAAGCAGGGGTGAAGTGTGGTCTTCTAACGAGCGAGGAGCTACCTCACGACATGTTCTACCCGCACGATGCGGTTGCACACGATCAAGGTGTGCCGATTGCACGACTTGATCTCACGTGGAGCTTGGGCCCTCGCACGCGGTAGCCATGGATGACGTCCGTGACCTTTCTGGAGCGGGATCATGCACATCTGCGTGTTCTTGCAGATGGGGAGGCGAACGGCTCCGTCGCGCTCTGCATGTGGACTGCGCAAGACACGTCCGAGGGTGCGCGGACCCGGTGGGACTTTTTCAAGATGCGCGATCGAGAGGGCGAGAATCCAAATACGAACGCTGTCACAGCCGTCAAGTTTGTCAGGTGAGCGTCCTCGGCTCTTGTTTTGTCATTGCTATTTCTTGCTGACAGAGATTAGGGAGACGCTCTGGATCGGGGATTCGTATGGAAAGGTGGGACGGTGGGTCCCCCTGGATGAGAAAGGAAGAAAGTATTGCGTGAGACATTGGGGAGCCGGGTTTATATCGCTGATCTGTATCATTGGTTTCTCTACTGAAGACTCACGTTTTTATGGGGATCACTTACTTAAGCATATGGTTTGCCACGACGTATAGAAGATTCTGACCCTGCGGCGAGGCTGTTGTGTGTATCCCCACTGATCGAAATGCCGAACACATCAAATTGGTGGGGTGCAGTGCTCCAGAACCGAGGCGAGAAAAACGAAAATGATATCCCACTGCCGGCGTGCGCGCCCAAGCCAGAAATGTACTTGTCCGAACATGCAGTTAACCAAGATATTATGACTACGTAGCTGACTCGGTGATTGCTATCGAACCCCGACTCCCCAAGTGCGTCACTGACGAACACGCGAGGATCCTCGGTGTGGTCAGCGGGGCCTGTGAAGTGCATGCATATGAGCCCGAAATAAACTACAATCCCGTGCAGGACGAAAGCCACGCATGCAAAAGCTGGACCTGTTTTAAACGAGGTTTTCAGTGTCTTTGTACGTTGAGGTACAGATGAGCCGTCGTGTGGTGATCACAGTGAGAAAACTACCTGTTCATAGTAGGCCCGATGTTTCGAATACTTACGGCCACTGGGAGACCAAGCTGGGCCAGCACATGCCTTCGAGTCCGTACAGACCTGAAATTCTGTCCCGAAATGTGCTTGGCATATTGCTTCACATATACGACAGAAATACGGCTTTGTTAGTACGGCCGACCATGGTATGTATGAACAAACGGTCAAATTGCATCTAAAATTCTACCACCACCTTCCAGTACCTTGTCTAGCCCGTTATCCCAGAAGACCCTCGCCGTTATAGAATTCAGCTGAGTTGCATCCACTCGTACACAATTCATCATAACGTGTAATGCGCAATTGCTGGCTCGGAGGGATCACCTTGTCTTCGAGACCATGTGGTGCCCCTCCGTGTAAGGCACCTACTCGCTTCATGGCAAGCATCTACAAGTCCTTAGTACATATAATCCATTCACCACCCAGGTAAACACTTACGTTGTGCGCAGCATTGCTATGGTCGTACACTCCACCAAAGAATGCAGCGGTAGCGTCTTTACCGATGTACTTCGTCAGCAAGTGCCGGCCACCTGGATGTTCATCCAGGAAATCCGATACATCGTGGATAAATCCAGCAACACAAATCAAATGTCGTGTCTCGGCTTGGCTCTGGTCTATGCGCCCCTCGTCAATAAATACACGCACAATTCATATATTAATCACTCACAGCTCTCCCAATTAATCACAGGAAGGTGGCTGTTGTCCACTGGCCATGTGAGTTTCTCCTGGGTATCTCGCAAGCGTCTCAGTTGCATGGTCAGCTGCCCCTTGCGAACCTCGTTGTCCGGGAATGTCTATGAGACTGGTCAACACACAGCTTTCAGATCGAGAACGAACGCACCTTCAGTTGCGAAGCGAGTCCAACCTGTTGGCAGAGCCAGATGAGCCATTTGCTGGGGTCGTATTGGTACCACTTGATCGCATTCCGGTAGTCCACGGGGAATTGGTGGTGGAAGTTGTGGTATCCCTCCCCAAAGCTGACGAGAGCGGTGAACACATGATCACGGGGAGTATGTTTATCATCAAAAGGTGCGTCGCCGAAATAATGAGCAAGAGAGTTGATACAAAACGTGGACTAGAAACTGATGAGCGGACGAACATCGACCCAATGCAAACACTTACATGTTGGACGAAGATCACTCTTATCAAAGCAGCATATACGAAACCGCCCTTCCAGTCGCCCCATCCAAGGCCGGCGACGACTGTCGGGAAGACGGCAGTCATGAATATGGCTATTTTGTGGTAATGACGACATTGCCAATTGACAACATCGTCCTTGGAAAGGTCGCTCATGTCCACTGCGCCAGGTTTACGTCGAGGCTTCAAAATCATCCAACCAATGTGGGAATAGAGGAGGCCCTTGTGGGCACTGTAAGGGTCGAGATCGGTATCGATGTACCGATGGTGAGCACGGTGTCCACGCGCCCACCACTTGATGGAACGCTGAAGTGCACCGGCGCCGAGAAGAGCAAGAGCGTATTTTAGCGGTTTCGATGCATTGTATGAGCGATGAGACCAAAGACGATGGTATCCAGCCGTTATGGCTGATTCAATGTCAATATTAACAACGTTCCCAAAAAAAAAAAAATAGAATACACGAACCTATACCGGTCATAAAATAGTACATGACTGACCAAATAGCCGTCTCCCATCTGAGGGGAGTGTAGCATGCACTGATGAATCCCGAAATGGGAGTCAAACTAAAAAAGAAGACGTCGAACCAATTGAGGTTGTCTAAGAGGTTGTCCCAGGTGATTGGTGGTAGTGCCTTTTCTTGCTTTAACAGGTAAGACACGTGGTTATCCAAAATGTCTAGATCATTGACAGGCTGATTTAGGTCGACGGTTTTATGGACTGCGTCATCTTGGGGCGAGCTTATGGATGCAGAAATTGGCGCCATGTCAGTAGGATGAGCGGCTAGGAGTGGAGGTCAGCGAGCCAAGTCAGCAGCTCGGGAGAGCTTGAGACGGACCTAGAGACTAGCACTGTACACGAGCGACGACGACCAGTCAGACCACGTGTGCAAACGCTGGTTCACCAGAAAGTGTTGGAGGGAGTACAAGAACAGAGGGCAATATGCTCGGGATTTTATTCGGAAAATCTTTGGGGTCGGCGACTCGGAGTCCGTTAGAGGGAATGCAAGGAGTGTGCTAATCAGAGAGCTGAAAACTCTGCCAGAGAAGTATAAAAAGACTAGCGTCGTTTTTAGTGCGAACGTACCCCATTTGGATACAATTTTGCTTTCGCGAGAGGTCCACCAATCAAAAGGCTTTCCTGCGGAACGTAATAATGCCCATAAACTGACATCTATGTTCATATATGTACATGCGTTGCACTTCTAATTTATGAGCTTTGAGAATTATTCTCAATAAATAGTGGGTGACTTTCCGTAGGCAAAAATATTAGAACGGAGCTTTGAAATTAGCGATCCAACACTGCAAACCGCCTGAAATGAAACATGCGGTAAGTTGAAACTTGTTTTCGCCACTTTGTTCGGCTCGACTAACCGGAGAGGCTAGCTGCAGGGGCCGATGTATTACTAATTATGGTTCCAGCCAACGCCAGTCGACAATTCGAAACACCTCTTGGAAACACCTCTTGGAGTCCCGTTCTGTTTTTGGATTAGTCCAAAACATGGGGCCGCCATCTGGCCTCAAGTCGGCTCCGAGTTACCCAGGCACAAGCACATACATATGTACACCAATGCCGGCGTCTGTGTGCGCGCGATCGTAACCGCGTTCACTCGTCGTCGCCTTTGGCATTCAAATGGGCGAACTGGAATGGGCTCTGGGCTCGTTGTAAATTTGGGTTACCTCCCAATTGGAAGGGATCCCACAGTAAATCGACCAATTACAACATTTCCGTCTCGCACGTAAGACACGTAAGCTAATAGTATATGGTAACTTCCAACAGAACAGCTGAGATACTACGCGAGCGCCGAGTCTCAGCCCCAATTTGATGCACGGAGTGTCGCTCCCAACTCCTTCCCATCGAATCTTTGCGGTTACACCCGTGGAAGAGGCTTTATGACAGCCAAAACAATAGAACTTTCATTACTACAACGGGCTTCGATGTGAGCATTCGGATGCATCCTGACCTCGGGGTTTCCACAGCCTAAGTAGTACACGGCCGCTCGGCCCTGACCCGTGACCTAGTCGGCGGTCATTGGATGCTGCTGGCGCTCTCGGGCTGGTACTACACTTGTTCTGAAGCCTGGAGGAACTTCCAGATTCAGTTAATCTCGACATGAACGCTTGCAGGCTCGATAGCGACGTCTTGAGCCTCACCGATAATCTACCTCGAGAATGTCGAGGCACAGGCTATGTGCATCGGCGCTCCCAAGGCACTCCTGTCGTCTCAATAATGCCACATGTACATAACGATACGGCAATAGCGGCCTCGGCGCTGGTGAGCACGTGAGGTAGATACTTCAAGTTCCCCCGGATTGTCATCACCTTCGAGTCATGCCACTGATATCCCACTCAACCGCCTCAAGCCCACAACCACGAATGGCGCAGGCACTACTACACCACAAGTACCACGACAACGGTAAGATATTGCGTTTCCTGCTTCTTCACATTGGTGCTCAAGCATGTCAAGTGCTCGAATCCAGAGTCGTATGCTACGATAAATAACATCAGTTACAGTTACATCGCCTTGCTTTCCTTCGTAACTTTCCTTGAAGTTATGTCACATATTTTTGAGGATATCTGAAGTTCTAATTTAAGATACATTCAAGGCTCGACGCTCTCGTTCTTCGTCTCTCCAACAAGCTCACTCAACAATAACTTTCCTCAGTGACCAGGCCCTTAAATGAATGGCCTGACGGTAGTGACATGCAAACAGCGAGTTCGATGTGAGCATTGAGCTACCCCTTCTCACGTATGTGTACAGACGCGTCCTTCCAGATGGCCTTGTAGAAATGCACTAGGTTAAGTGCTCCATGGCAGGCATAGAGTGCTTGAATTTAAACAGCAAGTTCTCCCCCTCCGAGAATTCCTCTTGACGACATTCAGTGCCACGGGCCCCTCGATCACGTCGGCTGACAGACATGAGGCTATTGGTGTCGTTGAATCCCTGCCTAAGATTCGTTGGTCGGGTGACCCCGGTACTCGTGCTGCAACATAACTGCGCATGGTAATGTGTATGCGTTGCCCCTAGCAACCCAGTATTGTTCCAGAGATGCACAGAGCACCTTGCCATGGGGATTGAGTATATCGTTTTCTATGAATTAGTGAAGATTGTGTCTTCTAGATTTCATCTGGCCGAAGATGCGACGGTCCGGCGGCGAGGCTCTCCCAGCCTAGTACATGTGACCCTGATGATATCACGCAGCCTCCCCACTGATCGGGGGAAGAGGAACGCCAGAGACACTAATGGTGGGGTGGCCATGTGCGGCGTTTCGGAGTTGACCGAGGCGAGAAAAGCAAAAATGATTCGCCGTCCGCATGTACTGTGCGTGCAGATACTACCTACGCCACAAATGTACTTGTCACGTAAAACTGACCAAGATGTTAGGACTATGTACCAGTGATTGCCATCGAACGCCGACCCCCTGAGTGCGTCAGCAAACACGCGATCGTCGGCGTTATTGGGGCCTATGAAGGACATACAGAAACAAGCCAGAAACAAACGCACAGTCCTGTGCATGACCAAAGCCATGCATGCGAAAAGCCGATCATCATGTGGGGTGGTGATAAGCATGACGTTGCGAGGTTGGGCGCCACACTGAGGGCGTCGGTGCCTTTGGAGGCAGCCCGGCGCTGGCCTGAGGTGGCATGTGGGAATGCATGTATTGGACCACCTCCTTCTTCAGCCTTGATGATTTAAACGGACGAATTCCCCGGCCCGACGGATGATGGTACATAATATAATGGCCGGACTCTTGAGCGACGGCGTGCCCTACATCGATGAAGCGACCGTCGCCGAATTACACACTCTCGTCATCCTCGCTCATTCGGCCGGCAGGCTGGCGAAGGATACGTTTTTCGGTGCGACAGTCAGTGTGGGTAGGCACTTCCTCACCATCAAGACCAGGGACGTCATGTAGTGATGCTGTGGTATCTGTCGATGGTATATTGTTTGATGAGATTGGTCTAGTGGTCGAGGTCGTCGGTGCGTCTTGCAGTCATCTATACATACGTCGGTCGCCAAAAAGCCAGTGCCTCTCACGGTTGGCGAGGCAAGGACAAGTCGTTGGACCTTTTTCGACTGTCTTCAGCGTCGTTGTGGGCATAAATGACAATAAAATGATGATGGGAACGGGCCGCGTATCCGAAGTAGGATCATTGATCCGTGTAGTCAAAGTCAACCATCATTAATCACACCAAATAACACCAAACTGGACAATGTCTGTCTCGTGGCGGGAGCGCAAAGACCTTCTCAGCTCGCTGCTGCAGACTCGCGACGACGACGACGAGGGCGTCGCACTCGATCGTCTTCTCCATGGTCAGATTACTATAGGAAAAACATGCAAGTCTTTTTCTTTTTTCATCCTTAAATCCGACCTGATCAATCAAACACAGCGAAGACTATTCAGGTGGACTCGTTGCGGTTCACTGACAAGGATCTCGTCGCACTCGGTACTTTGGATCGTGGCCAGTTCGGCGTCGTGTGTACAGTCTCTCAGCGCCCGTAGTTCCCACTAATACTGTATTTAGATCGACGTCGTCAATTGCATTCTTGACGGACGTACGTATGTCCGCAAGTCAATCCAAAAGGTGGCCGCCCTCCGTTCTTGCGAGGTAATCCACATCAATGTCTAGTTTTATCGTGGTCCATTCAACCTTGGACAGCAATGCTCTCCGCAAATTGAACGCGACGTCTTGTTGCTTGCCAGGCGCACCAACACAATGTGGGCGCCTCATCTCATGTGTTCGTTTCAAACTGTCACCCATCTCAACCTTGTCATGGATTATGCGGAGGGTGGCACGTTATGGGATGTGCTTGAATCCAGCCCCCACGGAGGTAGAGTGCTGGAAGCCGATGTACAATGGTGGGCTCCTCAAGCCATTTGTGCCATTCATTGGTGTCACTCTCAGGGATTTGCACACCGGTACGTTCGATTTTCAATGACAATAACCATACTTAACCCTTGATATCGCAGTGACATCAAGCCCCACAATTTCGTTCTGACGTCCAGTTCTCATCTCCGGCTGATCGACTTCGGTTCTGCCGCACCGCTATCTCCTCCGGAACCGGATGGAAGCCAGAACATTCCGCAGCGGCATTCATTAGTTCCTTGTGGCACATGTGACTATATTTCCCCAGAAATTCTGCAAGCACATGAGGATGCTCTACTTGCGCTCGAAATTTCCGATCAGCCCCCAGCTTCTCCCGGCTCCGACAGGCGACCTAGCGCGTGTGGCTTGGAAACAGACTGGTGGAGCCTTGGCGTCATGCTTTACGAACTAGTGTATGGCGTGACCCCATTCTTTGCCAACGACATCAGAACAACGTACCTTCGGATCATAGACCACGAGGTTTGCGCTATATCTTTCGTGACATTCGTTACCGTCTCATACTTCTCCAGACTAGTTTGCGATTTAACAAGTCCCTCCCTATTTCGGAATCTTGTCGAGATCTATTGCAGAGGTAATGTTTCCTCGTAGTTATTTTGGTTGCAAGCCTAACATCTTAAAGGCTTTTAACCTCCCGAGAACATAGACTGGGCCGTCGCAATGTGCTCGAAATTACGGAGCACCCCTTCTTCAAGTTCACACACTGGGCAAGCGTTGGCATGAGTAATACATGTTCATCTCATGGTTAATTCTCTTTGGTAACAACCGGTTTCATAGATGACGCCCCACCGGAGCTCCATGTGCCGCAGTTCGTTTACACGACACCAACTACGGATGCATCGTGTGCGCCTCTCGTGCCCCCAGATGAAAGCGATCCACAGTCATTCCACTTTTCTGCATTGTTCCAGTCATCCGTGAGCACATCTCCAGGCTGGCCCGCTCTACCGCCGAGTCCGCACTTCACTCCCAAATCTAGGTCTCCCAAAACGGAGACTTCCTTCATCGGGTTTTCATGGGGACCACCAAGGAATGTATTTAAACTACCGGATAGGAGCACAAATGGGAGAGCGCCAGATGTGCTGAAAACTCGGCCTCTACTCCTTGTGGAATCTGGCCCATATGTACCACAAGGATCGAGTGAGGTACCATCTAGCCGTCTGGATGCTTTCACGACACCCATCCGTACCCATAATGTGATTCTGTACCACACACTCCCACGGAGGAGCGCGACTGGTCGCACACCTCTTCGTCGCACGGTTTCCGACCGCGAGGCCATGAGGCAGCTTTTGGACTGTATTGGCATGAGCGCCCGGAAAAAAGTGCTCGCCAGTGGCCGAAAGCCTCGTTTGCTCGACTCTATTAACCGCAGTCGATCGGTCGCTATCAAGAAAGAACTCAGATTCGGACCACCGCCCGTCGTAACGGGCTCCAACGGCGTCTCTACCGACTTCCCACCCATCTCTACTATGTCGGAGTCCGAGGCGACAGAGACGGAATCGGAGGGGCCTCCAAGTCCAAGCCCACGCCCAGGATCAGCCATGTCAATGATGAGCCGTAGAAGCTCCACGCCAACAATTATCACACCTCACTCTTCCCGGCTTCAAATTCTACCATTACCATCCCCGGATCGCCGGGTTGAGGATGGGGATTTGGAAGATGATGCATTCGTGCAACTGGAAGATAGACTTGCCGCGTTGGTTTCGCAGTTGTATCGTATGCAGGCCGAGATAGATCGTGTCAAGGAACTTGTTAAGCCCTAAAGGAGTGGGAGGGGAGGAATGTTTTGAAGAACTTGGAGTAGGCACCCTAAACAGGGCCGGATCTTCTCCGCCGATCTCATTCGTGTTGTTTTTTTCGAGAATACCCGACCTTGGGTAAGACTTCAGATGAGTTACTTACAAAGAATACGGTAAACTTATCGTTGCTGACACTGCGAAGAGTCTCCGCCAGTGGACGGGAGCCCACCCGCATTCATGCATCGTCATGCGGCCGCAGCCGCCCCGTTTATCGTTCGAGGATATCCCGATTGCGATCTGTAGCAGGGGCCCGGGGCCCGATGCGGCATCACTACTCAGTGGTAGTGAACTTCTGAGACCTGGGAAACGACATCAGACGTGTAACAGGTCCTGGCACGTCTGCCACCGCGACGTCGATCAACTGCGCCCGCAGGCGCACCGATCTTGTCGATTCGGTGTGTTTTTCTTTTCCAAACCACGCAGTCGTTTTCGGATATGAGAAGCTCACACCCTCGTCAACATGTTTTGCCAGCCATACCCCTGCGAAATATTCGAACACTTGGGCCATAATTAAGTGCCCTACTACCTACATCATATCTACGTATTTAATCCACTTTCCTGGAGTTTCATGTTCGCTGGTTCCACAAGGAGCCTCTTTTACGATTTCACGGCCCCGTAGTGTTCTTTGCGAAGACCAATATCCGCACGACGACTCGGATCATCCCGACGGTAAGCACTCGATGGGCCGTCATGTGGACGTATGTTGAATGTCCCTTAGACGCTCTTCGGTCCTGCCGCCGTTCCCATGTACGACATTAGCCACCTCAGGCGCAGTTTTTTTGGATCGCTTTAGATCTCTTGCAGTTCAACGTTGCGGATCAGCTGGTCGGTTCGGAAGAGGTAGCAAGCACAGATCTTGGCGTCCCATTCCTGCTGGCCTCATCAGTATCACGAAACGCAACCATACTTTGCTGGGTTATCATTCTTGCGTACCTCTGGCTTTCTGCGTCGCACCGCACCCACTTGTTCTCGATCAGCGTGATCATGGCGTCCTTGATCATTTGATACAACGAGTTGCAGGGCCATGAACATTTGTTCTAGCGCTTGAGCTCGGGGGGACGTTGGTCGCAGGTACGATTTTTGCATTTTCATTTCCCTTCGCTTCCTCATAAGTGTGACCGAACGAGGATCGAACCCATCGCGCTGCTCGGCGTATGTATGAGCATGGCTATCTTTACGACGACGTTGCATTGTGATTCGATTGCAAAGAAGATTAAACCGGAATGCCCGTTTCAAAATGTTGATAGGCTGGTGCGCATCGAGATCATCGATGCAAGTAAGTATATACAAACTCGACATATGTGTATATTACGAACGACACGCCATCATAAAAGCCTAACTTTTACACATTCCACCCAGTCGTTTAATGTCATCCAGGCTTTTTCTTCACATCGCGCTACAGTTCCACGGGTTCCATCTTCACCCACAAACCACCCTATGAACAAAAGGAGATCGATCATGCCCATTCTATAGCAAAGCACAAACCCATACCTTGGCATACATCGTCAAGTGCTTTTTAGGATAAAACTGCTCGATCGCCTGTCGTCCGGGTCCGAGTTTCCACTTGGCCAGAGGACGGGACGCAGGATCAAAAGACTCAGGGGACAGCGTGAAAGACGAAAAGTGTTGCAACAAACGAATGAGCATGAACGACATCTCGTTGTAGGCAAACTGACAGCATGCGTCATAGTTAAACCAAGAACTAGAACGACTGTACGACGACTGTACCTGTTGTCCCAGACAGATGCGCGGACCGGCATTGAAAGGAAGGAAGATGAACGGGTTAGGCGTAAGGTACTCGCGCAGCCGATCGTCTAGGAACCGATCTGGGTCAAATTCAAGTGCGTCGGGGCCCCAGAGGTCGGTCCTCCGATGCATTAACAAGACCGAATAGGCAATACTAGATTGTTGGTTATAAATGGATTGCAAACGCTTGAGACTCTTACGTGGTTCCGGCGGGGATAAAGAACGGCTTTGCGTCCGGGTCTGATGTTTGCCAGGTGGTGTCCTTGACGCATTCCCTGACAAGCGTTACTTGATGAGCACTTCGGCATCCAGCAAAGATGCAAGAACAGTTTACCGGACATTGAAAGGGCTGGTCGAAATAAGAACGTTAGACATCGGAAAATGGTACTATGGCGCAAACGTACACGGCAGGGAAGAGTCTCAAAGTTTCTACAGCAGGTGAGTCGATACTTCAAGGCTACAGTTATGATACACATCATTCAATACAGCTCTAAGGAACTTCATCTCCCGAATGTCTTCATAAGTCGGACGTTGCGTAGGGCCAACTTTTCCATGACTTCTTCTCTTAGACGACGCATGATGTCCGGGTGCATAGCCAAGAGATAGACGGCAAACGTCAAAGTCGCGGCAGTCTGTCTCACATGAGATCCTTCTGTTTGACAAAGGACTATAACATACGTACCGTATCCCTTCCAGCCAACAAGATATTGAGTGTTTCATCTTTTAGAATTTTGATATCTAAACCATCGTGTCATTCAGCTGTGAAAGAAAATGACATTGCTCCACACCTGTCGTCTGTCGCACCAAATAGTCTAGCAGGGTTTCACCATCCAAGTCTTTTTCCAAATCCAGATTCCCTTTGGTCTGCTTCTGTTTTGCGATCGCGTCCTTCAAAATGGGCTCGAGGAAAGCATTGACGACCATCATCGGTTCACGCGTAGAATCATGGAAGATTTCGAATAGTGGCCATGATGCTCCGACAATATTCCGCATTGCAAGGGCATGCTGAGCCGCATTAAATGCGGCTGCAAAGTCCAAGGCCATGTTGGTGTCTTTAGGCCTCGCGCTGGGGTCGGAAGCGTTGTAAGGGTATGGTAATCCGGCTGCCAGTGTATCCACGCAATGTCCGAACAAGAATTCGGTGGCAGAGTCAAGCGTGAAACGAGAGACGAGATCCTAGTGCACCGAGTTGGTAAAACACAGGGGAGATGCTATTAAGGCACGCACTTGAAAATCTACTGCAAACCCAGCACGGAACCGCTCCTTCATGAGCGAAATGGCAGTTTCGGCATGACGATCAAAGATGTCGAAATGGCTGATTTTGTTGATGCTGAAAAATGGGCGAGCCATAGAACGATGGAATCTGAAAGAGCTATTTGCAAGAGGCACCTTGAAGGGAAGCCGACTCACTTCCATGTGTCTCCTAAGTTGGTTGGCATCAGAGTATGTGTAATAATCTAATGACTGAAACTTACCATCAGAGTTGAAGACGCCCGTTCCCAGCATACTGACAGCAGTTTCATTAAACTTGTTTCCTACAAAAAAGTTTATATCTGAACCCAAGAAACCATGTACACAGAGTACGTACCTTTGACGTAGTTGTTGAAATCAGAGGCCAGTACAGTCTACAAGTGAAATATCATGCAAACAGATAACATATGTACGTCTTAGAAACTGTTACCTACCTTGATGGTATGAGGTTCAGTTGTAACGATGAGATCCGCCCAAAAGAACCGCATGTTGTATACGTGTCCATGCAGTTGTATTTGCTCCATTGCGATCTCACCTTATGTCCGTCATCGATGAAATCGAATTTTGACAACAGACCCATGTAATCCGTTTCCGTCCTGCGCACCAAGTCGAACAACATGTCTACATTTCCAGGCAAGTATCCTCGAATCCGAGGTATTAGCCTCGCCCCTAAAGCTGCAGCTCTTCGGCGTTGCACTACTTCAATGGAGATGATGTGCGTGGTCAATAGGATGGCAGACCACACAACAATTGAGGTTCCTACGCCCGGCGAGGACGCCGTCATCCCTGCCAACGTGAGCAGCCTCGTAACAAGGAAAGATGAACCGAAGAGTGGAATGGCCGGGACCACCCAGCGGCCAATGTAGTGCATGCCCGGTGTGAGTTGCATCGCAACGTGTCTATTAAGAAGCTACATTGTCAAGTAGTATATAAAGCATTCACTGGCTCGAGACTGTGGCGAGGAGCGAGCGAGGAAATATTGCAAGAACTTAGTTTGACTGCGCCGCAATGCGGAGTTACAGCGTCGTTCCCTTGGGATGGTGGTGGGCGGACCCCAGGCACCGTCTGGCAGCGTAGAGCCCAAACGGCGTCCTGGTCCTGTTACCGCGGCTATAGCCGGTGCTCCGTTACGGCTTGCTACCAATATCGTACACAACGTTACGCTACAATCGTACAACTATCCCCGAACAAACCACTACTGAGTCACACACTGTTACTTTCGAAGTTACATACGAAAACCGACAGTGTTCACCGTATTCGCGGCCGGCTCTGAAATTCTTCTCTCAGAGCCTTGCTCTTCCCTCTGGGACCATACCATCTTGCTCTTGTTGCTCTTGCTCC
Source organism: Austroboletus novae-zelandiae (assembly GCA_038090275.1). Classification (NCBI taxonomy): domain Eukaryota; kingdom Fungi; phylum Basidiomycota; class Agaricomycetes; order Boletales; family Boletaceae; genus Austroboletus; species Austroboletus novae-zelandiae. The sequence continues at coordinate 2,182 of JBBPML010000050.1, read as the reverse complement.
CCAACCACCCACGTAATCAGTTCGCCAACAAACACATCGATTTCCTCCACTGTATTCTCTGCATGAATGGTGACGCAAATGCGAGGTTGTTTCGCGACCGGGAACATAATTGGCAACACCCCGTATCCACGCTGCAGTAGATAGTCAGCCAGCCTACGTGCGTGTGGTGTAAACACTGGGATGATCTGCGAGCATAGATCGAAAGGGTCAGAGGTCGGGGGTAACTTTTCAAGTTCAAAGTCATTTCGGACACAGCATCCCACAACTTCTTTACCACTGCGTCTCACTTTTGTTGGCAAGAGTGCTCAGGAGAATGCCCCCCAAAAAGTGCATTCTGCAGCATGACCCTTAAGATACTTGGGGAGTCACGATAAAAGCGACGGAAGTTGTGCCAACCATATTCAATGGTTTCAGCTAACTGTAGCATCACCATTGATGCACAAACCAAAACCCAATGTCCTCCTCTAAGCTCCTGTGGGCAACAAGCATCCAAGATGCACACTCTGGCATGTCTCTCGGACCTTTTAGATTTACGAGGTTTTGAGATGACATCTGTCATGACTCTTTTCGTCTTACTCATACCTATGCTCACATGTGACTTCATTCGTCATCCATATCACGTGCTGACTCATATTCTTCGGCATTCCATGCCCTTCTACTTGTTCTTCCCTTTTATGGTCCTTGGGCCTGCCCTATAGATTAGTGCATGGACCATCAGCTCATGTATATAAGGAGTCATCCACTGGTAGGATGCTCCCCATCTTGAGTTTATTCATTGCTTTGATGAGTAACCTTCTGGGCAACCTAAGGCCTTTTCATTGGTCCTGATATAAAACTTAAGATCACCTCCTTACCTTGCCCACCTCTCTCGACATCACCAACGCCTCCTGCTGTACTGTGGACCAGCTCATGCCTTGCCGACACCCTACTTCCTTCCCTCCTGCCTCTCTCAACGTCACCTGTGCCTCCAGTCGTATGATGGACATGCCTGTGCATCGCCAACACCTTCTTCTCCCTTATAAACCAACAAAAAGCCCCTTTGTGTCTATGCTGCTGAGTCTACCTTGCACTGGCACCCAGGAGAAATCAAATTCATTACATCCCAACACCATTGTGTGTACAAGATCTCGGCTGACTTTACAGTGCCATTGCCAGAGCTGTCACAGTCATCGTACTCTGTGCCCTTCTCATCAACTTCATCGTTCGTAGCCTAATCTGCCGAATACCCTCAAAGCTGTACACTGGATTCTTTTGAAGCCGTCCACACTCTACTCTTGTTCCTCAATGTTACGATTCGCGCGTACCCTTACTCTTTTCCCTTCACTCTTACCCTAGTTTCTCTACAGACATTGCTCTTGCTGTTCGAGTCCCGCTTGAGCCACTTTACTATTCCTCCTTTTCCTCTTATCTTCGCTTACATATTTAGCGTGACTCATCCGCAGTATCTGCAGCTGTATTGATACCGTTATCTCTGACTCACTTCCCTTCTTCGCGATTCCATTGCATTTTATAGTCGAGTCATCCCTTTTACGCTCCGCTTTATTCTCTCTTGACTCGTCTATATAAACCCCTCAATATCCTCGATGTATTCCCCAAGTTAGACCTACCCGAATCTACCTTGATCATTGATTCCTCTCGGGCCCCCTAGTCCTCGCCTTACCATCAAGAAGGTGTTCCCTTCGTCCCTCGTCGTCACTCCTCCATAGTGACTCCTTTGTCCCTGTGTCACAACATACGTTGACCAGGTCAACAGCTCACGACATACTGTTGAGGCTGGGGATAGCGGATCCCCCGTCTATCAACCCTTACCACGTCAGCTGAATAGCGATGTTAACGTCCCCTCGCCCCTTGTCACTCGGGTCTATGCCTGAGCATAACAAAAGGTCTAACTTGCTCTTCACTGGGCAAGCCTCGCCTTAGCCCACCATTCACCCCTATCGCCCCTCGAACCCTAGACCCTCTCTAGGCCCTCGTCGCTATCGCGAACCCTCACCGTTCCCCTCAGAACACTCCTCGGCCTCGCAAGAAGAGGTACCCACTGACGACGATATCGTCATATCCACAGAAGATCACGAAGATCTTACCCTCACCCACGCCCTCTCGTCCTCGTTGGTGATCCCACGAGCCCCCACACCCCCATCGCCCACGCCGATCAGTAGATCGAACCCCTTCGCCCCACTGC